>JAUTBV010133188.1:0-11979 GCA_032361325.1 Lepetodrilus fucensis | reverse complement strand
TACATATATATATATACTAATATTCCCAGTAAAGCGCAGGATACGAGCCTCGCCACGAGCTAAATGGACATCTTGCCAATGAATCACATCCTCTTTGAAAACAAATCGTCACCAATGTATGTCAGCGAGCAACAGTTTATAAGAGAAGACATTGATCACAAAGATGGTTCAAACTTGAAACTTTATGAAACTAACAGTTCAGTTCAGTGTACTCTTATAATTCACATTACGTGACATAACGAACGTACATGTACTTAATAAATACAAGGCATACCAGTCCATTCATTCCAGTAAATTATTAAATACCTGATTACAGTGTATGCTAGTATATATACAATCATGCATATACATACATCGACGATTTGGCATTTATGAACTAGTTACAGTAAATCGATTAATACCTATGTTTGCTCGAACTGATAACAAAAAGTACAAATATTGAAGAATAACAACACAATTGAAAACGGACCACCTAATGTGAATAGATGATTACTAAACGTAAAATATGTTATCTAGTAGATACAAGTAGACAAGAACACGGTTGTATGTTACGAATTATCCATTTCCGAAATCATGTTCCGTTAGGCTTAATTCAAAGTTCAAACATGTGAAGATAAAACCTACTAATCACTGAATCTGTAATTTGTTTGATTTAATTAAAAGCATGCTAAGTATGATTACTTTCATTTTAAATTACTATTCTCTAAAAAGGTGTGAACATTATCTCGTAATATGTTAGAGATTTTCTCGGTGAAATTGAGCATTAATTCTTCTAGCTAGATTTATTAGACACATTCGTGATTCGTCTTTTGTTAATAATGAGAAAACGGGCAGACATACGTTTAAAAATCTGACATATTGCTGACTTCATCATGTTTAATGCTTACAGATAAATGGGACAACAATTCTCACTTAAACTTGTGCCCTAGAAATGTCTATATTCACGTCGACAGAACGTCTCAACTACACTTTGGAGACGGGTTTCTATGTAATATGCTAGAATTTCATTACATAATTATCATGATTCCTGTTTTTTATTTTGAACAAGAAACCTATTAAATGTCCACACGAACTAGGCATGTTTTATACATAATAGATCGCTGTTGGTGCTACTGTCCGTTAAAATACAAATGTATTCGACGAGAAATAATAATAAGTAATCACGAAAATCCTAATTTTATATCTCACCTCGTATAAATCAATCGATGCTTTATCATTTTACTTCAGCTTTAGCGCGTTTCCTAGGCCGTTTTCTGAAGATAATTGTAAAATAAATTCATATCTAATTAGAGTATATTTTTAAATATTATTTTCCTCATTCCGTAACCATTAATCAGTTTTATATGCTTGCGCAAGCATGAGTTTCCATTTAATGTAATTCAGCGAGAACATCACGTCGCTTTTCTAATAATGTTACAGCTAACTGAAAATATTACACAGTACATCACGTCGCCTTTGTATGTGTTAACTGGAATTATAACAGGGAACATCACGTCGTCTTTCTAGCTATGTGGTAACTATATATAGAACTATATCATTGTACACAATGCTATTTTATTAACGACTGTCTTTGGGACTTCCTCCTCGTAGCGGAAGTAATACGTCAACGGAACTAGCTAAGCAATCAACTCGTAACTTTCTTTGCAGTTAAACGGAACAATGGTATTAATCATAATTTCATTTGCATATTATTCCGAGATACACATGCGCCAATGACGGTAAATTACACTGGATGAGGAATTATAGGTAAAGAGTTATTTAGTTGCCTCAGTATCAATGTGATAACCGATACAATTAATGTACATAGTTGCTTAAAAAACACATTTTGTTTTATGTACAGTTTAGTGTTATGCTAGTGGGTTCGATAACCTTGGAATATCATAACCAACTACAGGTATCTACCATTAACAATTAATTATACATTCTATAAAGAAACCATTATCTGAAATTCGTTGTCCTGGTGGCTTCCTATGCAGACACAAGCCCTAGCCTAGACACCCCCCCCCCAAAAAAAAAAAAAAAACTTGACTGAGGAAACAAGGTTCATAAATTGTAATCATGCCTCACGAACATTTTTGTAAATAGTAACATAAGTTGGGTGTCCTACACACGAAATCTACAGGACACCCGGTGATCATCTACCCTACTATGATCCTGGCCCGGAGATTGGAAACTTGTTGAATACGATGTCATGCTCAACCTCGGATTTTATATGTGGATTTATGAACACATCTTTAGAGATTTTGGCATGAAATTGTACTCAGAAAAATTGAGGTAGGGGGTCTATGCATAATTTGGATGTTTAATTAGTTTAAATATTCCCTATAAAATACACAGAATATAATTAAATATCATATATAAAAACATACATACACATTCAAATTGGTAAATAATATGTGAGGACTATGTACATTGTACAGAGCACAAGATAATACATATATTTCATAATATATGTATTATGTATCTTACACCACTTTCGCAATATAATTTAAATTTTATTTTGTACAACAGTACATCAAGTTGCAATTATAAACAATTCTCAATATAATGTATACTACAACTCTACACTATTCTATTTAACAACACTACACCCGCAATTATTATTGTACAATATACTCGAAATGTCTAGTTTACAAAAGTAGACAATACATTTTCAATGTTACACCATTACTTTAGTCTTTCATTGTTATTTGACCCGTATCTTATAAATGCCAAAGCAATGCAATTACCAGAAACCTTTTCGGCATGTGTTTTAGGCAGACTATAGACACATCCATACGTAACTACACCTGGAAAACCCACATTCGGCCTGTATTTGAACAGCGGTAGGTTAATACAAAACCCATGTGAGTTCTAAAATATTCGTTTTCAGTGTTATTCAAAGTCACTAGATGTATGTGTGTGTAATTGTGGCTGATATATGAATGGGCTCATTAGTACAAGTATGGGTGGCCCACAACATATTGCCACATCACCTAAATATAAGGTTATTACAAATTCAGAAAAGGGAAATTACGATTTAATAAAGTGTGGATGGAACATGTACATGAACCCTTGCATTAAACAAAGACCGCTGACGTTGGAAGATTAGCTTGATCGGACCCGGTTAGAGTGTAGATGGGTGCAGAACCGGTTTTAATCTGACAACGAGCGATCCTAAAATTCGGATAAGACACAGACACAGACTGAAAGCGCGGTGTCACCTTAGGTTTAGTTGGAAAAGGCATCAGTTACATTCGATTCAATGTGGATACCTGGTAGGATGAGGTAGACATTTCAATCAGCCAGCTTTCTGAATGATCCCAGGGAGATCAGCGGGAAGTGAGTGCACAGTTATTCAAAGCACTTAAAAAGCTTTCGAGCGTGGGACTGACGCATTATAGCGTTTTCACCGAAACATATTTAAAAGTAGAAATACACGCGTACATTCATCTATTTCTGCCAATCAGAAAAATACTGAAAATAGGTTATATATATATGTTTTATGTCTATGATCAAAGTAACGCACCCTCCCGCACTTATCTTTTAAGATCCAAAGTTCACCTTTGAACCCGGAAGCGTTCAGACAATATGTGTGGGATTACATGAGCTATTCGTGTCGATGCCAACTGACGTCTCGCATGGCACCGCCATCGTGCGATCATATTTCTATGCTACCGAATGTAGCATGGAAATATATCTTGTCTAGTTACCAGAAACACGCCTCTCCAAATGCCTTCAGGAACTAGCATGTGACAGGTGACAGGTGTTTGATATTTGATTGCATTTAAAACATCAGGGGAGCACACCTTCAAGAACAATAACTGCATAAGTATTGCAACTCGATATAACGGCCTGCATAGTCATACATGACAGTTAATTAAATGCGAGTAGCTGCGTGATGAAATCTCATTCAAGAATGCGAGTTGGAACATTACACGAATGCTCATTTTCTACAGATCTAGAGGCAACTAACTTTGACATTTATGTCTGTACATGTACGCTTGCATCTCATGATTTTACTCAACTTAATTATTAATTATAATAGTATATTTTGTTGGTGACTGATCTTGTCTTCAATATAAACTTCAATCATATGTCTTCAGCAATAATATTGGTGTTACTGCCAATATAGGTATAAATACATTGTAATAAATCAAATCAGTATTATGAACACCATATTAATTTCAGGATCAGATTTCTGTTTACCTAGAATTACACGTTGCGCCTTCGCATACATTATATAGAATGGGAATTTGATGATATATTATATGCTTATCATATTTAATGTATTTTACAAACGATCAAATTATAAGCTATGTATTTAGCTGATGTAGCACTTTGAACATTAGTAGTAGTAGTAGTAGTAGTAGTAGTAGTAGTAGTAGTAGTAGTAGTAGTAGTAATAGTAAAATATATGTTAATAATTTATTAGATCCAAGCACACTATTATACTAATTATTACCACTTGTATATTCTTTTTCTTCTTCTTCTTCTTATTATTATTTTAAAAACCCATTATTATTATTTAATTATTATTAATATTATGCTAATAGTTTATTAGATCCAAGTCGCAAGTAATATTGTACAGTATATTGCAATTTGTCTGACTAGTTACTCTTGACAAGATGAACACTTTGGCCATTTTACTTTTCAATTGGCCCGTCAAAAATTGATATATGAGGCTGCTGAATTGATAACAGACTGTATAATATAAGCCCCGTCTGGTTGAGATCATTATCACTGCACGTGATGGGCTCCCATGCTCAGTTTACATGGACGAACGTCTGTTCTGTTCTGTTCTGTTGTTCTGAGAATCTACGGTAAGGGGGAGCGATACATATTTTCTGAATACTAAGGCAGTTCTACAGCGCAAGCATTTCTCATTGAAGTATAAGCTATAACTCACGATATACTCCAACGAAGAGAGACGTGTCTCGAGGATGATTTACGCTGGCATATTAAAGAAACTCTTCCAGTAAACTAAGTGGAGGTAATTCTTCAAGATCCACCGTCAGACCGTCTGTTATCATGATTGCAATGTCGAGAGTAAAGTAGCTTCTCAAGTCTTGCAACTACAAGAGGGTTGTTGTCGTAGATCTTCAGAAAGTTCCTCTATGTTTTCGCATTTGCATGCTTTATATATTATGTGGGACGAGCTCGGAAAACGAAGTCTCTTTAGACTTGATTTTGGATGTTCTTCAAGACTGCCAAGAAGGTTGACAAGCATATGCAGATGATAGTAATTTATCACAGTTTGGTGTATGTCCATATGAACACAGCTGTCGCCATATTGGTTAATATCGTGAATCTTGATCGCCAATCAGTCACTCAGTAATACCAAATAGTGAAACCATTAAATTAATGCGATCATGGCATGAATGCGAAACATGCGACAGCATTGACACATGAATACTGTACGACGAACGTTAAGAATGACGATATAAATCATGTGTTGTCCTACTTAACGTGGCAGTTATTTCAGCTTCCCCTTGTACCATTAACAACATCGTTTTAATTGAATGTGTGTATTGCTTTTGTCAAAACCTGATGACATTTCACTTCAAATTGCACTAAACATCTCGCTGTCTTTAGCAACTTGATGCGGCATCCCTGAAATGGTATGGACACCCGGTAAGGGAGTAAACTTTGAAAAAGAAAACCAACCCAATTGTTTTTCTGTTATTTCCCATTTCGAGAATAGGGCCCCTGGTTATTAGTTGAAAACTTTGAAAGGTGTTTATATGGGAACTGTTTTCTATGGTTGAAAATTGTACTTTCTTTCAGAGATTGACCTATATACAAACAGCAAGGTTACAGAAATAGAAATATATGCATATGTCAGGACTTACTAGTAATTACATTTGTGTGAATCATCAATAGGTATATAGCCTAAATTGCTCACGCCAGTTCTCCCATTTCTGGAAGCGGATTATAACACCTCTCCCCTTACGTAATCTGGAGACTGCCAATTTTGGGAACATACCATATCGGTGTAACTCGTACATGTATCATAAATACTATATTACTATTAATGTATTTATTCCTGAAAATATATCTTTCCACACCTCGACAGTGAATAAAGCTCATCAGTTCAGTTCAGTTTATATGATCTGGCAAATGATCAAGTTACAAAAATGATTGCAGTGCAATAAAACGAAAACAAGTATTGTTAGGCAATAATGGCATGTGCATTCTGAACACATTGTTTTCATCAAAGAACCTTTATAGTGCATACTATTTATATCCCGTTGTGTCACTTTCACTTACGTGAATTCGTGATAATTTAATTTAGTAATTACAGATCTATCACACACAGCGCTAGCTAACCGTTGCGTCACAGAGTGTCATCTAAATACCATAGGATGAGATATTTGTTATTATGCGTTAACATAAATAAAGACATTATAAACCCATCATTTATCAATCATTTATGCTATTTGATCTAAAGGCCCGTACATATTGATGCAAATAATCTTAAAAGAATAGGTTTTATCATCAGACATAGGCATGGTTAAATTGTAATGCTATTTTATATAGCAATTAATGGTATGTGTGTGTGTGTGTGTGTGTGTGTGTGTAGACAATTGTTGCAAATCAGTCAAATGCACTACTATACATAACATAATATTAGTACTATAGTAGTCATATTTACTATTCGTTCGTGTCTACTCACTTGCAATATATTCACGGATCACATGTGCCTTGTGTTATGTGATACCCCTACCAATGCTATAAAGTAGCATCAATTGTTTTTGGAATCAGATGCCCGTTTAACAGATCAATCGTAATGTTACGAGAGTCGTAACTCCTGTACATGTGCATGGAGTGTCTAAAGAGTTACGACTCTCGTAGCGCTACGATCGTTCTATGGGACGGGCGCCATATTGTCTATTCTATGGACGTGTTTATATTATGTTTGTAACTGTTGACAACATATTTAACATTCGAAACATCTCGCATTTTTACGTAGCCTACTCTTGTTGACAATGTTGTAGGTCAAGGAAAATGTCGAATCGCTTAGAATGGTACGAGATATTTCGAATGTTTCAAAAGCTTGAATTTACTGTACATATTGTAGCAAAGTGGAAATGACTGGAAGATGTTCCAATTGGTTACCTATATACCATGTAAACTCGTGTGTCCTGGCAGTCTAATTCAACATGTAAACTACGGTGTCCTCGCAGTCTAATTCAACAAATTTAACACGGCTAGGGTCTAATCAAGCATCGCTGAGCTTTGATTTTCGTATTATTTTCATTCAATTTTCCTCCATGTTCTTCCCTTGATAAAATATTCCCGCTCTTTGAGCCATAATTCGACATTTTTCATTTCCTAGCACGTCTGTTTATTTTTGGCATCAGGATTCAAAGAAAGGGCAAACAAAAGAAAATACAACAAATCCAGGTTGTTATGATCGGAGAAAGGATGTCTGGATTGTAAAATCAATCAAACGTAAACTAATAACAGCTACAACATGGTAAGTTCACCCGCCACCTACGAGATGTGACATTTATGTTCAAAGGATTCTCAAAGGTGTGAATGTCAATATCGGTTTTTCATTTATGAGTATATGAGACCTACCCATCTTGGTAATATTGACATACCGGTATTATATAGAACGAAGAAGGTGTTCAGAAAGTTATCGAGGAAGGTGTTCAGAAAGTTATCGAGGAAGGTGTTCAGAAAGCCATCACCTGTGCGTCAGTTTCAATGTTAAGAAATTAATTCAATACACTACCATTTTCTTCTAAATACGGTAGATAATCGTCCCCGTATCTGAACAGAACAAATCTATCAGAATTAACCCATTCATTTTATGGGAGGTGAAGAATAAGAAGAATTGAGGGACGGATGGAGTCCTTTTCATTGAAATTATCATAATTGGAAATCTACGCTCGGGTCGACCGGAATTAGAACGGGAATCCTATACACAGCATAAAAGCCGCCATGGCCAATACGCCACCCATTAATAGCATGAACCCCTTCCACACTGAGGCTACTTGAGGGAGAACCTCATCCTTACGCTATTGGTCAAACATCCAACTACTCTGTCGTTATTCCCCATTGGCTCGCCATCTTTCCACAGACGCTTAACCATACATGCTACAAGCATTCCAAAGGTTCCTTAGCGAAGAAACCCGCAACAAGAACAGTCTTCGAGTTAATCGGCCGTTTCCTGCTCGGCGAAAAGAGGTGATTTTGGGGACGTTAATTCTGTGAATGAGATCGGTCATCACAAGGGTTCCTGCCAATAGCCTATATGCGAAGTTCCTGTGGCGTTGCTAATCGTCTCCGAGTCCTATAGGACAGTCCAGCTTATTCTTTTTATGCAAACTGTGATCATGATGTCTTTCTGGTCTGTGAACACGGCATTCATAGACTGAAGATTGAGTTCGTGTCTGGACTACGCAGTTCCGGTGCGAGTCATCAAAGAATATAACGGACGTAACCATTTGGTCAAGGTATGCTTTGTCGTGTTCTTGAGACTCGTTGTTTTTTATCATTGTTGTCCACATTGTATGAAATGTACGGTTTTATTATCGTCAACATAAATGTTCAAATAATTGTTTCAATGTACGTTAAAAAGGTCACGATGCTAAAACATCCTTAATCTTTCTTTCTATGACAATACAATAATCCACGGGAAGACGTATGGTAAATAGCTTGACGTTAACCTCGATCAGGGCAAACATGATTTGAAGTACACGCCAGATTGCGTATATCATTCGGATTTGATTCTCATATCGATTGGGTCTCATATCTAGCCATTTTGAAAATACCTGACTATACAGAATGCTTTTTCTTAAACATTCCAATAACATTATATTTCTAGTTTGAGAAATGTCAAATGTTATATCTCTTGACATGTATGGCCTCTCTCCATTGGAGAGTTCCTACCTGGGATTAATCTGTACCGACATAAATCAGCCGAAACATTGGCATGCACTACTCCAAGAATATTCACAAACGTTCTCGTGGATATAATATAAAGCTACGTCTTCCTTGCCTGATTACAGTTGGTGGATGTTTGCCGACCTTTGATAATGTTTGACTATATTAGGACTTAGGGGAAAAACTAAAACCGTTAGTCATATAGTAAGGATTAAGTTTGTGTCTGCAACAGTCAGCTGACTAGAGAGCAGTGATTCCAATAATCACGAGGGAAATTACACCGGCAATCTCGACGTCACGTGACCGTGTTGATCCCCCGTGACAGTGAGGACGTCGTTACACACATAATCACGTCAATTAACCCTCTCCCCGTCGGATCAATCATCGGCACTGCTATGCTATTTATATAGGGTAACTTCGCTTGCAATCAGCAGTGAAGTGGTTAACTTAAGTGCATTGCATGTACGTTTCCCTACATGATTGATTGAGAAAATATGACACAAAAACACATTCATGAATTATAATAATTGATGCTTTTGTACATCAAAATGAAATACATAAATTACATTTAGCCCCAAGAACAACACTCCATTTACTTCCATAGCTATCAGAACTGCACTATTAGCCATAAAGTTCGGACAAGTCTATTTCATCTAATAATTAATGATGACATGATTAGGAAAAAATATTAACGTTTCAACATATACTCTTAGACTATAAATACACTATAACTAAATCATACAGATTAAAGGCAAAATATCACAGTTGATAGACCTGTATAATGGACAAACGAATTTCGATCTGAGATTAATTACACTTGATTTATCCACCCCAAAGTTGTTATTTACTGATGTACTTAGTCTCCAGTACTCAATAGTTACCAACCTATTAATGTTTTACATGAATATAGGGAACGTTCCGCTATTTATCGTCTTTGATGCATAAACTGAACTATGAAGGTATTGCGAGAAAACGTTGCCTGTGTGTATTATATGTTTAAG
The DNA here is from genome assembly GCA_032361325.1 of Lepetodrilus fucensis. Lineage (NCBI taxonomy): Eukaryota > Metazoa > Mollusca > Gastropoda > Lepetellida > Lepetodrilidae > Lepetodrilus > Lepetodrilus fucensis. The sequence continues at coordinate 2,104 of JAUTBV010133188.1, read as the reverse complement.
TCGTACCACTGAGTTATGTCTCCTTGCATTGACATAATGAAGCAAATACCAATACGACCATATTCAGGTTGTCTATCAGTAGACTACAGGGGGTTGCACTAAATAGTTTTCTACCAAACAGCGGTGGAAAGGTTTTTGGAAGTACAAACATGATTGTATGTACATGTCAAGTGAATGCAGTTTGCAGTTGTAGCTAAGAACTAGTCCAAAACAACCATAAATGTATGTATTATTATGCTTTTAAAGCATCCAGTATGCATATGTATGAATGACGTCAATCTAAATTAAATAACGATTAAAGCTTGGTTCGTTTCCGTTACATACCGTTAACAAGTTCTCATTTTATAAGAAACCCCCATTAAGCTTACGTATAGACACGCTTGTGGAAACGAACAAAAATGTGTGTCGATATTAAATAATCAGATGTAACTATTAATATATCCTTCGTCGCTAATGACCAAATAACAGAGTATAGTTTAACTGTCGGATAGACGGACACAAACAATTTAAGAGGGATTTTCGTTCGGTCATTATACTATTATAATAATGTCACCTGTGGTAAATGATAGAAGGAATCCTGACGCCAATACTAATACTGATTTTAGGTTCGGTGACGAATTACAGAGATGATTTAGTACTATTTTCAACGTAGATATCAGTAATTGGGAGTAGTCTGTGGAATTCAGTAAGGTGACTATGAATGTATACTACTTATTAATTAATATTCAGTCGGCCTAAGAGAGAACATCTAAATACTGTGAAGTTAAATGGTCCAATTTTACTACAGAACGCATCACCATAATTACCAAAATAAAAGTTCCAAGAAAAATACCAAAGGAATATAATGCAGATAAATTTAAGGGAATTTAAATGAATATGTATATTGACAATGGCACATTTACAATTAAGTTTAACACTTGCTAAGCGGAAGTGAGTACCGCTAAAAATGTTTAAATCACTGCTAAAGCGCCATTTCACCGGCTGGAGATGGTGCATAACCAAAATCTACTGGGGTTTGGGGTCCGTTTTCACGAAAACTTAAAGCAAACAGCTCAAACTCCTGTATAATTTGTAAATTGAAAAAAACAGGGGCTCTATTTAAATTAATCCTACTATAATTTGCATTCAGGAATACTTTTACTGCGGTAGTATCTAGCGCAAGGCGTAATATATATGGAACCAGTTATACGATTCCGCATTTGTTGGGAGGACTTGCTAATTTGCTATGCATTATGTTAAATGTGGTATTTAAAAGCGAAACTTGGAAAGAGGGTGGGGTACCCAGCGTGTAAAATTAAGAACAGACCTCTTACACATACCTTTCAAATTCTCTTCAAAAGAAAAATTGACATAAAACGTTACAATTCAATTACAGTGATCATGGCTTCCAGTAAATGAAAAGCTTGCTACTAGCTTGAGCGTGCATCAACGGAGGTCTATATTAGTAATAGTATTGCCGTCCTGTATAGATAGACATGTACCTGATTCCGTACATCTTATACTGAAGGCATTTATCAGTTGCCGTATCACATTCATCAGCATATCCTTCCGCCGTTCCCCTCTGCATTGGTGCTTTAATTGACGTATCACAGTAGTGGTATATTACTCCGCTATCTAAAACACCGACCTCCCCCGGGTTCTTAAGATGCAGTTCGGGTAATGAACGTATACACCACAGCGACATGCCAATGTTTTTTGTTTGTTATTTCCCTCGACGTCAGGTACGTGATTTATTTGAGGAATTTTGAAACCATTCCTTTTTCGAGTGTGTCTTTTTCTATCAATTTGGGTTCTTGGATTATGGGCAAGTGTTCAAGTTCACCGGTGCACCGCCGGTGCAAGCTTTTGAGGCCTGTCCCTCCTGTCGTCTTCAAACCATCTACATTATCTGAATATCTGCACGCCAGTTTGTTGATGAATCACCCACAGCGCACAGTCAGTTGAAAGGTATATCCATCCGCAGGCGCATGTTTATTTCATGATACTGCAACGAGTCCACATACACTTTTCATTCATGAAGAAATATACTGTAGGAACGCTATCTACATGGATACAGTCAAAAAATCATCAAATGATTGCAGACATAATTATAAAATAGAAACTT
>JAUTBV010133177.1:0-11979 GCA_032361325.1 Lepetodrilus fucensis | reverse complement strand
ACTGACAAGTGCTGAAAAATACTGACAAATGTTGTATTTATTACTGAGAAACCATTAGTGGGGTTGGCAGGTCTGAAAATCCTCCCTCCAACTTTGATGCTAAATATGTATTTTGGGGTAAATTGACCAATTGTGTCTTTGTAGAAATCAAAAATTTTTTGTTACTTGTTCATACTTTTCACCCCCCAAAAAACATATTTAGCATCAAGATCTGCTGGAGGAATTTTAACATATGGTCAAGTAGATCTTAATGAATAAAAACCATTTCTGTTCAAATTTGTTTTAGGTTTAGTGGTTTTTGTTGTTGCTATTTCTCCTGGCCTAACAACCAATTGGGAGGCTGTTAAAACATGTTTATGATGAAAATGTCCTTTTTTTAAAGTAATTATTTTCCAATGTGTGAAATGTAGTTTGATTTTATTATTTTACACAAATTTTGATATTTTATCAGTCTCATGTATAATCTTCATAAAGAAGATGAAACAATTGCAAAAGGTACCGTAAATCCTGTGTAAATCGTGATAATGTAAATATAGTGCTATTTTTAGAAAGAAACTACATGTGCTCATATGCATTGACATAAACACTAATAAATGTTTTAATAATCACCTCACATTAAATAAATTGATATGTTAATATTTGTCTGAGATCCAAGTTACTGCTTAGTAACTTTATCTATACATACAACTGATTTGGAACCTGTAAAGCATGTTTATGAATACAAATGTCTTTCTATTTTCACTCATAATTTTCCAATGTGTGAATGTTAGTTGATTCTTTTTAGATAAATGTAATTCTTGTCTATTTTGCATAGAGTAGTTAATACTCCTGCTCAGAAATATCTATGTTGTAGTGAGATTATATCACAACGGGTTTAGAAGTAGCCACTAATTATTATTTATTATCTTACAGATTATTATTATCTCCCCGGGGCAGGATGTAGCGCAGTGGTAGAACGTTGGACTTCGGAGCCAAAGGTTCCAGGTTCAAATCCTGTCCCGGGGGGCACGGCATCAATGTTCGCGAAAGTTACCTTTCTGATGCGATATTGATAGGATGCACTGACTGTAGTGTGGCAATGCAGTTATCATCCTTGGTCTTGTCAGTACCAGCCGGTGCTCGCAGGTTTACTGCAACATTCAGCGCTACGGATGTTGCGGGTTTCCTCCTGTCCTAAACTGACAAGTCGTGATATTAGTGAAAGATTCTAGACAGTGACTTTAAACCCCAATTCAAAATTATTATTTTTTAAATAAGGCTCCGATGAAATCATATTTCCTGTATGGGACATTCAATGGTTAATCATAATGTAGTTAAAAACTCATAATTATATTACTACTAATAATGAATTGTATTTGGTGTTGGATTCTGGGAACCTTACATTTTTTGAAACTATTGTTAGCAGCCTTTATGTTAGACTTCATCTGACAATACTGACAAACTATCCCTGAAATAACACTGATTCTCAACTCGTCACAGGAAACGCACTGGCATGAAGTGGGATGAGATGAACATTCTAGCCACCCACCACCCCCCAGACAAAGAGTACGGTCACATGAAGATTGACGAGCCCCCCACCCCCTACAGCAAATACTCCGACCCAGAGGACGATGACTGCGAGACAGAAAGGAGGGGCAGCATTGGAAAGTTGGATACTTTGGATCCTATGGATCTCGCTGCCAAGTAAGTGTAGTAGTTGTCTCCCTTGACTCACTGTCAAGTGAGCATAGTTGTCTTCCTTGTATGCCTTTATCCCTCTCCGTGCTGGAGGCAACTGGAGATGCCTTAAAAAGCAGAGCCTTTACCTAATCCAGTAAGTAGAGGGTTGTGAGGATAAAATATTGTAATTACCCTAAACATTCGAATGGAAGAAAAAATGTTTAAATTTCTAGTTGTTGGAATTATTAGAAAAATACAAAAAATCTAAATGATCAATGTTCATAGAGTTAAGGACAATCAACAAATTTAAAGTACAAAATATGTTTGTAAATGAAATGGTAAATAAAGGGTTTTTAAGAAAAATTAGGGTGGGAATTTGTTTTGCGATTAATTTAGGTGTTTGAAGCTATTAGAGGGTTTTAATTATTTGGGTAATTACAGTAAACACTGAATAAATTATCTGAAACAATGTGACCACAGGGTGCCATTGGGCACAGTTCTCTTTAGCATTTTGCAAACATGGTACAAGACACAAACATATTGACATGTTTTGCAGATTGACTGAATCTCAAGATGCAGAGATGTCAAAAGAGAGTGATGGTGAAGTTGAAACTGATGATGACGATGACGAAGATGAAAATACTGAGGAAACAGAAGAAGAAAAAGGTTTGCATGTCATTTTACAATGGACTGGTGTTAGTGCAGTGGTAGAACGTTTGGACTTTGGAGCCAAAAGTCCTGAGTTCAAATCACATCCAGGGGGCCTGGCATCAATGTTCGCGAAAGTTACATTTCTGACCAGCGCAATATTGATAGGATACGCTATCTGTAGAGTAGCAATGCGGATATCATCCTTGATCTGTCAGTACCATCTGCATGGTGCTCACAGGTTTACTGCAACATTCAGCACTACGGATGTTGCAGGTTTCCTCCTGCCCTAAAGCCTGGCGTCTGTGTTGCGTTTGCGTCTGGATTCTTGCATTTCTATACGCAGACGCTTGTGTGCTACCCCCCTGCGTTGCGTCTGCGTCTCGTCTGCGTCGAATGCGTGTTGTACGCAGGAGTGCGGTGTCTGGAGACGACAAACGCTCGTGTGTGCATACCTGCGCTTGCGTTGCATCGAGATTTATTGAAGAGCTAATCAGCTGCCTTTCCCGAGACATGTGATTCGAACAAAATGGTGATGTCTATGAGCGCTGACATTTTGAAAGTGCCATGTGATACTCTGAGCGCAGATCGAACGCAGATTTTGGCCCACACTAGTGCTTGAGTCTGCGTCTATAAATGCCAATGCAAGTGCAACGCAGACGCCCGTGTGCGCCAGGCTTAAAACTGACAAGTGAAAATAAATCTTTAAAGCGACTCTAAACCCCAATTACATGGGTTTTTTTATTCTTTAATTATTTTCTTTTTCTTTTCTTCTTCCTCAGATCATAAGCATGTATTTGAATTGAAAAGAAAGATGCATTATAATGAATTCCAAGCTGTTCAGCTAGCCAAGAAACTTATGGCTGAGGAGGCTGAAGATGATGAGGATGAAGAGGATGAAGCAGCAGTAAAATCACCAGTAGTAATGGACAATGAGCAAGGTACCAGCAGTGGACAATGAACGCCTCACCTTACTTCATGCTTACGAACAACAGCGAAAATAAACAATCCTGGATTATTATGAAAGCTGTCGCATTTAAAACAAGATGGTGCATTACATCAGTTAAAGTTCAACCTGTTCAAATAAAAAATCTTCTTTTTTTTTCAAATTAATTTTGTGATGTTTATTTTTTATTTTTACATAAATTATGTTTTGTTACAAGTATTTTCCCCTTTTTTTGTTATTTATAATATGTAATTAAAAGGCATTTTCTAGAAAAATTGTAATAACACTACAAGCTGGTCATGTGAGAGTTGTTGGTGTGTTGTTCAACTTATGATAATTATCATTGCTTTCTCAGGAAGACATGACTATTTTAACCCTCTCCCTCCTGAAGGCAACCGAAGATGCCATTAAGAGCAGAGCTTATGCCTAATCCAGCAGGTAGAGGGTTAAGGGATAGGGTGTGATTGATTGTAAACTTATATGACCAGAGCTCTAGATAAGCTGCATATTTGCGTAACATACTCAATTAAAATGTAAAAAACAAACAATTAAAATTACGCAATTCTTTGAATATTGGGGTTTAGTATACGCACGTGACAGTTACGATTGGACAAGCACAAGTTATAACGAAAACATGTTACCTCTTGCAGTAAACCAATCGCAGCGCTTTAGAATTTTACATTAGCTGGGAACCAGTTTACGAGCTCTGTACACTGATTGTATGAAGCGCATAGCGATATTGTATGTTAGCAATGTGATGAGTTAGTGCTAGCAGAGGCATGTCGCAATCACAAATTTCACAGCCATATAGATTTGTATCTAGGACGTTCAACTAGGAAGGGCGGCTTTTAATATGAACTAGCCTAGTATACGATACTGGACATGGTGAAAGGTATCAATACCCAATTAAAGTGAAGTTAGTGGGTATTATTTATTTGGATACCCAATTAAGAGTGAATGCAGTGGGTACTGTACGCAATTCACTAAAAGCTTATCTAGAACTCTGTATGACAGTATTCTACCAATAGGGGGAGAGAGAGAGATGGTGGTGGGGATTGAAAGATTATGTTATTTCAGAACTATGTAAAGCCAAATGTTCTAACTATTTAATGAAAGGTATATTGAAATAGTATTTGAAGTCATGTATGGGTGAAAATTAAGAGTTTACAATTAATCAGTGATTCAGCTGCAATAAATTTTGTTTCAGACAATTGTCCTGAATGACTAAAACTGAGTAAAAGAGTTTCAGATATTTTGGTAATAATGTATGTATTTTAAACATGCCATTTCGGACATTTGAAAAATAAATCGGCAAATGGCCGATGGGCAGCAAAAACACTGATTAATTATAATTTTTGTTTGGTTTTGTTCAAAGAGAAGCAACGTACATAACCCAAAGCCATGTAAGCACATGAAATATAGTAATGCCCATATTTTGACATGCCACTTTTATTTGTCCATATTTGAAGTAATATAAAATTATCAAACTCATTGTTCCCTTAAGTTTTGACGGTAGTAATACTGTATACATTGTGAAGTAGTTTATATTAATAATGTCAATATTATGTGTACATGTTGGTATTGATGTATTGAATTATTGTTATATGATACCGGTATACACCATTACTATCAAACATACCTGACCAAAACACTGGTCAAGCATTGTGTGAACGGTGACAAATCTGAAAGCTTGTGGAAGTGGAAATTAATTTTGTAGAAGCTTTGGTGATTTGGGAGATGTTCATACCAATATTTAGAATAAAAGCTCATTCCCATACTCCCCACACCCAATCCTTATCCTGGCTTACTTTCAGCCCCACTTAACCTTACCACCACTCCCACCCACGTCACGTATGGGTGAGATGTTCTCGCTGCGATGTAAAGCATTAGTTTAATTAAACCCACCCACATCACTACCACATTTAATATAACACGCATCATCCCAACTCACCCACCCCATGCCTTCAGCATTACAACACTCCCCCACACCCCACCCACCCCCAGCTTCACACTTTCATCTTCATCTCTTCATCTTCACCCCTTCATCTTTAATCCCCACACTTTCATCTGCACAAAAGTCATCCCACTCAACTCTCACCTTCAATATTCTGATGTGATGACAAATGTCTTTCTCTGGTATAACGTAGACAAACATTCACCACCTTCACATTGTGTTATCGTCGCAAATGGGTGAAAGATTCCTGTTAAGCTCCATATTCAATGTGTTATTGGAGCAAAAGGTAGATCGTCAGAGCCAGAGGTCCTAGGTTCAAATCTGCTCCTGAGGACCGAAACATAATTGTATGCAGAACTTACCTTCCAAGGTCATTGTGCTAAAATGTGCTGTTTGTAGCGTCACAAGTACAGTTATTATCCTTGGTTCATCAATACCACTCACTGCTCACAGGTTTACTACAACACTCGGGACTACTGGTGTTGCAGGTTTCCGCCTGCCATGATACGAGTGGAATAATCCTGAAAATAGTTCTGACCCTTAATTCAAACTGACAAAAATTAGAACGTTTCGAGAATAGGCCCCCCTGTTGTTGACATTCACTGGCTTTATGATAACTACGAAGAGTTATATTTATGCAACATCCCAAATGCAATTTCCTTTTGAGATTGTCGTGTATATATTCTTCTGTACCTGTTTGTTTGATGCTCTACGTCAGTTTCCATTTCCATTCTGGTGGTGTTGCATAATGTTTGATGAGGTTGCATATTATAATTTTCTCATTAAATCATGAAAAGTAATAATGATGATATTACAACTTGAACATGTTGGGATAAGCTAAAATATTGAAATCACAAGTTGACGTTAAACCATTACAATTTTGTCGTGAGGTACTTTGCTTACAAGTACGCAGGTGATTGATTTAATGTACTAGCCTATCCATATTTTATTCTCTACAACAGCCTCAAGACATTTTAATTGACTAATATATTAATCTAATGTCATGTTATGGTATTTAAAAAAATATGTTTTGCTCAAGCTAGTGTTCTCCAATGAATAGCTGAAATATTTCCACATAATTGAAATCAAGAAACTGTCCAACGCTCAATTAAAACAAATATTATCTCCCCCCGTTCTTTCAATAACATTTAGTGTTTTCACTGTTAAGATTTGCACAAGTTTTAACTGGTAAAGTTAACATGATTAATTAAATAATGCATGTGGTATTTATATGTTGAATATGCACTAAAATTAATATGTACTATAAGAATGTACATTTACGTTAATGGATATTTATTGGAATTTAAAGTACATGTATATGGTTATCGTTAAGATCTAGCACTAGAAATCTGTTTCACTGGCACTGGAGAGACATTGTTGACCACAATAGGTGTAGAAGTCAACAGATCCTGTCGACTTTGTTGATGGGGTATGGCAGGGATCTGACCTAGTCCCAGTGTAATTACAATAATAGCTATTACAATATCAGCATTCAACCTGACCAGTTTTATTGGGCATTTAAGAGTCACTGATCCAAATGTATCTAAAATGCTTTGTATAAACACTTGCCATGCTTATGTAATATTGTATAATCTTTATTTTATTTCTTTTTCAAAATAAAACGAATTCATGATTATGATGTTTATGAACAGTATGTATTTTTTGGTACAGGTTTATATAGTAGCCATATTCAACATAATTATTATATTAACCCTTTCATGTTTGTATTACACAGCTCCCTACTGGAATTTTGACATTCTACCTGTTAGAGGCATTAATCAATGACCTCAGAAGGGAGGAGGGTTAAACATGCTGTCCATATCTAATGTGTTAACATGCGCTGACGGGACTTGATGGTAAACAACATAATTCTTAACCCTCTCCCTGCTGAAGGTGACTTAAGTTGCCCAATTACATGCAGAAATAGAACACTTTGATTTTATTCAGCAGGGAGAAGGTTAAAGGCATTTAAATCACGGTTTGTTGACATACATATTTCATGGTCAAACATGCTTTAGCTCAGAGAATTTACATTTTATTTGTCTACACAAGTATATTTGGCAACAAGCTACATTTTCCACATGTCGCAATGGTTTTCAATATTTTCATATTTCAGATAAAAATGAGTAATATATAAAATATGAAAATATTGAAAACCAGCGAGACATGCAGAAAATGTAGCTTGTTGCAATATACTTGTGTAGACAAATAAAATGTACATACTTTCAGGTAAAATCCATTTAATTTGACCATGAAATATGTCAACAAACCGTGATTGTATGCCTTTAACTATAATTAGATAATTAGTATGTGTGACAGTTTCCTGCAAAGCCAAGCAATAAATAAGTCAATCATCTGGAACAGTCAATTCTCATAGATATTTTTATGACAGTTGTGGGATCTCTTCCTATTATAATTCAGAAAGACCAGTGTGTAGAAATTGGGCTAGCATTCAACTTGGCTAAACAATCCAAAACTGTATTACATGATATTCCAATTGTGATTACAGTAGTACGACCCGGTGCACTTTTTACAATTGTGGTTTACTGTGCAAATTTGATAAACGTTTAATTTAATAATTATTTTTTAAATCTCCAGTCTGCAAGAGGTTTGGTTAGTAGGATATGATTTTACCTTTGAATGCAAGCTCTACATTCTAATATAATCAGTTATTTTAAGTGTGTACCATAATTACCCTAATAATTCAAACCCTCAAATAATTTGAACACCTAAATTAATCACCGAAAATAATTGATATACTAGTATTCAATATTCAAAATTCTGATGACTTCTAGTTTGAAAATTAATCCAAATTGAATATATACAACATAATTATGTACGTATTGTTCTTGAATATGTGAGGCATTTTTACACTTCAATTCAAAACATATTTAAGCAATACTGATTAATAACTAGTTGTAAGTTGAGGATTGTCGTACTGTACTTTAAAGTTGTTGCTCATGTTTGTTTGATATTCATTTTACATATCAAAATGTTTGAGATTGCGCCTTTAATTGATCTCTGTATGCTTTGAATATTTGCATTTTGCATTGTTTCTGTTACAGCTGGGATGTGGTGTGTATTTTGTATTGTAGAGATAGCAATTCCAGGCTTCATGGGCATAACATTTTTACTTTGTATCTGAATAAAACATTTACCTGGCAGCCCCAAAACCTGCAATATAAATTATTTTTTTATAGGAATGCGTAATTTATTTTGATTAATTTAGTCACATTAAATAAATTAGTGCAAAGTTTTGATGGTCACACAAATGTTTTGGGCAATATGGAGAAGTAAAGTAAAAGTTATTATCTGTAATTCATTTTACATGTTGCCAGGTAGTTGTATTGACCGACCAGCTTCTGTCTTGTAAATCAAAATAATGAGATGACTTTTGGTAGTATTTTTTTTGTTGTTTACTCATCCCAGCACTAATTTCAACCAGATATGTGCTTTATTATATAGAACACATATCCATACATAATTTGTTCCATGTATTGGTCTAATGTCTTTGTGTAGGCCTATCCTTGAATCCCGTCAAATTGTTGGTAGGTTTTCATGGCCAGGAAACCACAGACATTGTCATTGTTGTACAGGCATAGCAACCGACTATTGTGATTTTAGTGGAAAACAAGTCCAGGCCCCGGGATTACGAAACTTTTCTGACTATGATTTCATGCTCAACTCAAAGTTTTGTTCATAAAACGTCATGTAAAGGTTTAGTAATCTCGGGGCCAGGGGCCGTATTCTCGAAACTTCTTAGCTAAGAACTTCTTAGTGAGAATAGATCTCTTCAAAAGTTAACAAAAGCAGAAACCCAGTTAGACAAATTCTTAGTACTTAAGAACTTCTTGGGACTTACGTCGTTTCGGGAATACGGGCCCCAGGGCTGTAGATACCAAGCCACATACAGGGCAAAAAATTGAAATAAATCGGCCAGTTTCCACAAATAATGCCATGCCTGGTTATATTATTGCTTTGACTGATGTATTTTTCAGATCTGTGAATAATAATGCAAAGCACACTATATGTTTCATATTTGACCCTTGCATATTTTTTCATCAAGTTTCCACCATAGAGGTCAGTTGTACAGAAATGGTTGTTAGAATGCACCCTGTTTGAATACTGTTCCTAAGGATCTCTATAACCTTCTATCTGCTGGTGTTAACTGTAAATGCCCTACAGGAAGATGGATACAAAAAAAAAAGAGTTAACCCTCTCCATGCTGGAGGCAATCAGAAATGTCATAAAATGCCGTCCCTGCACATAATCCAGCAGGGAGAGGGTTAAACCCCTTTGTTGCTCCATTCATTCAGCAAACTGTTTTGAACAACAAAGGAGCACACATTTATACTACAGAAATAAATATAAGGATACTGGTTCATTGTATTTTTGCAATAATGGATTCCCAAAGTATTTTGACATTGTGATTTTCTAAACAGCAGGTGGCAGTAATTTTATTTTTAAATTAAAAAAAATGAAATGATATCCAAATAAAGTTTTTCTTTTTTAATGCAGTTAATATCAAAGTGCTTCCTCTAAGACACAGAATCAGGGATGTGCCATTTTTGTTCTCTCAAGTTATATTTTCAAAAGTGATGGAAAATCTAATGTTTCACTAAAAATAATTTTATGAGAAATATCTGAGAATTTGATTGCATTCTCAAATTAGCTTTTCCAATTTGTTTTCTTAAGATGTTAATTCAATGGTTAAGTCCACATGTCTGACCACTTCTGTAAATCTGGGTAAAAATTGCTTTGAATATATATTTTTCTTTCTATGAAAAACTTGTTGTCGTATGTGTACTGTGTAGATATTTGAAACCATAAAATGTCTGTTTTGAAGAATTCTATGTATTACGCAATTTGATTATGGATTTGCATGTTGTCTTAATCTATGTATAGAATGAGTGCTCATTTTGAGATTAATCAATGGTGTGTCGCTGACCTTGAATTGAACCAGCATGTGCTTTGATCGAGTGTCTAAAGTATGTTAACTTTGTTATGTATTTTTGGTTGCGAACTGACTAAAAGTGGCAGTGTATGCGTGATTTGTTATGTAATAACTAAAATCAACTCAAGTCATTGTTTACATGATTTTCAATGTATTGCATTGCCAACAATTCAATTGGATGAATTTTCATGAGAATACACCAAAATGTAGATTTTTCAATTCAGGTCGAATTTTGATAACGTTGGTCAGAATTCACATTTATATTTGTAGCAAAACCCTGTCAAAATTTAATTAATAAATGGGGTGTTTTTTTTTGGGGGGGGTACATTCAAGTGAATGTGTAAATAAATTAAATACAAAAGAATATTTGAATACAGATACATCTCTCGTCATTTGTTTTCTGCTGATCACCTTTTATACAAGTCCCATTCTTCCCATACCCTTCCAAATAGAATATCCAATCTCACGGAAATGGCTGTAATACGGCTACTTTCGATTTATATACTCGCACCCTTCAGTGACTATAGCCCTGCCCCACCCAATCCTCATTGCAATACTGATCCCATGTCGTCCTAGATGCGCGTGTATGTGTATGTATATATATATATATAATAGCTGCATTCATGCATGGAAATCATACGTGCTATTCCAATATAACTTTGTAAAGTGCTGTTCTAGGACCTTGTATAGGATGGTTTTTATTAACTATTAAAAACAAGGAAATATGAATGTCTTCTGTTGTTTGTTTTGTGGTAAAATACACCAAGCTTATGTGTGGCTTTCGTGGCTCCATGGCATAATGGTTATAGCTTCGTGAATCGGCCCGGAGTGCAGAAGGTCGCAGGTTCAATCCCTGGTCACGTTGTACCAAAAGACATTAAAAGATGGTAGTAGTTGTTCCCCTGCTTGGTACTTGGGGGGTAAACCAAGGACTGGTTGGTTCGGAATTAGTATTCTGTGTCTGAGTGGGGTATCCGTGTTCTATCTGCAGCACAATATTCCAGTGAGCCAGCACTCTTAAAAATTGGTGGAAATCCAGACTAGTGCAAGCAGCATTATACTGTAAATCATGAAATTAATGCGTCGCTAATTTAAAGCGACCTCTAGATTTTAGACGTAAATGCAACGCCAATAAAATGCGAACGGTCATGTCTAATACATGTTTTTTCCAGGTACCGGTACTTACTTTTAACATTCTACCTGCTGAATAAAATGTTCTATTTCTGCATGTGATCGGGCAACTTGTCACCTTCAGAATGGTGAGGGTTAATGTGCAGCAATTAAATGGGCCAATAAGGTGGTCACATTTTTGCATTAATATTCTGCTCACATTGATTTCATGATTTACAGTACTAGTATATGATGCAAGTGGAGACAAGTGGTTTAAAACCCCAAATCAACCCACCAGAAACAGGCTTCTAATAGTTAGCTATGTTACTTTAATCACACTGATTATTTTCATTTTTAGCAAAACAAAGGCATGAGATTGCTAGATCAATTTTATTGATGTTGAGATTTGATTTAAAATACATAAACAAGTTAGGCTTTGTCTGTAACACATCTTCAAATAAAACTAAGAAGTCTTCAAATAAAAATAAAACTACTAGAAGTAGCAAGCACAAAGTGGAAACTCGACTACCTGAATCTGCTTGAGGAATAGATTGGACGGCTACTGATTGAAAGTGATAAAACAAAAATATAAATACAAAAATAGATTGGTTGGAACATGCTTAGATAATGAATATGTATGGTCGGACATCCATATTTCGTTACCCTAAGCACAACTCGATGTTTAAAATATTACTTAAATAAGGCCCC
>JAUTBV010133166.1:0-11982 GCA_032361325.1 Lepetodrilus fucensis | reverse complement strand
CCGAGCTGGCCAGTCCTTGCTTTACCCCTTTAATGCTGAGCGCCAAGCAGGGAAACAACAAGTACCACCTTTTAACATCTTTTGGTATGACCCGTGACCTTCCGCACTCCCAGTAGTAGATTTACAATAGTACAAGCTGGCTGTATGGCTGCTGTATGTCCGTTGTTTCTCTTCAGTTACGGAGATTTCCAGGCGTACACGAGACAGAAGAAGAACAAGTCGTACATTCTGAAGCCAGAGTCAGGGTGTCAGGGCAAGGGGATCTGGGTGACGAAGAACCCCAAAGAGATTAAGCCTCACGAACACATGATCTGTCAGGTCTACATGAGCAAGGTATGCAGTATATGTAATTTTGTGTGTCATGATATGTCATTCTTTGTAACACCATCTAATTCTGTCACAATATATATTTTTTGGTCAAAATATGTAATTCTTTGTAACACTATCTAATTCTATATCACAATATCTAATTCTGTGTCACAATATGTTATCTAATTCTATATCACAATATCTAATTCTGTCTCACAATATGTAATTACCGGTATGTGTATCAAAATCTAATTCTCTATCACAATATCTAATTCTGTCACAATATCTAATTGTAATTGGCATAATTTGCCCCAATATTAAATTCTATGTGCCACAATTTGTAATTCTATGTGTCACAATATCTAATTCTTGTGTCACAATTTGTAATGATATTTTCCACAACCTGTAATTCTATTTGTGACAATGTGTAAATCTGTTCCAGCCATTCTTGATAGACGGGTTCAAGTTTGATTTCCGGATCTACACGTTAATAACATCATGTGATCCCCTGAGGATATTCGTGTTCAAAGATGGCTTGGCGAGGTTTGCCACCAAGAAATATGTGGAACCCACAACCAACAATACTGTGAGTATCACTGAATAGCATTGAATGTGTGGCAGTAACATGTGAATGCTAGCTGGAATGCGAGCCAGAGTTTTCTTAGCTAAGGGTAACAAGCTGTGTTTATAAGTGAAATAATTATCTTTCAACATTAAGTTAAGCAGCAAATAAAACATTATTTATTTTTGATGTACAAGAAATTGCCTGGACACAACCCGTAGTAGTTCTAGCTAAGTGTAGTGGTAATGACCCCCTTTACTATCAAATGTTCCATTTTTATCATACTGTACCCGAAGTAGGAAATACGGTAGGCACTTCTCCAGCATTTAAACAATTTTTGGAATGGATTAGAGATTAAATGATTTATATGTTAAGTTTTACCAATGAACTCTGAACCATAATATCAAAGTTTCCCTGTCTGCAAAATAAGAAACATGTTTTCTCCTCACCTTGCTGGATTAGGCATATTATAGACAATGCTTTTTAGGGCATCTCTGGTTATCTCCAGCATGGAGAGAATTAAAAGTATATGAATGAGACACCAAGTAATGGTTGTATGACAAGATGTAAGGAGGTTTTCTGTTTCTCAGACAGACTTGTTGTATTGCAGGACAATGTGTACATGCATCTCACCAACTACGCCATCAACAAACACAGCACAGACTTTGTTCGAGACGATGAGGCTGGTAGTAAAAGGTAGTTCTTCTCACTTCAAGACTGTCAATATTAATTTTGTAATTCTCATATATCACATTGATCATTGGACATGTCTGGTACTAGCAGGGGTTTCTGTAAATTAAAATCAACTAATAGCATTTCAATTTTTTTTTTTTTAAATTACTATTATTTTGTGAACATCACACATCTGGCAGGGGTCATCAACACATTATTTTTATCACAGACGGATATCCACCGTCAACCGATACCTACGAGACAAAGGCTATGACATGGACAAGGTGTGGAACGATATCGATGACGTGATCATCAAGACTGTCATCTCCGCTCACTCCGTCCTGAAGCACAACTATCGCACGTGCTTCCCCAACCACATCAGGAGCAGCGCGTGCTTCGAGATCCTGGGAGTGGACATCTTGCTGGATAGGAAATTACGGCCACAGATTCTGGAGGTGAGTTCGTCACGTATGGGTGAAACATTCCCGTTGTGACGTGGAACAATAATTTCACTCTGGAGGCGAGATTTTCTTTCAGTATACAAGAGGGAGGATATGTTATTTTTTTAATGGGATATAAATATGGCTTACTAGTAATTCACATACAGTTCCTGTTGAACACAAGTTTTTGTGGCTGTTTGAATTATTATGAAAATTAGTGAATGAATTAGTTTTTAATAAATTTTGAAGTATAAAGCACACATACATACCAGTCGAACACACATTTAAAATAATTTCATCATCTAATATCGTATATGAGTAAAATATTCCTATTGCAACAATACTAATTCAGTAATTTTCTCAATTTACCAGGTGAACCACTCGCCGAGTTTCACAACTGATGCCGACTTGGATCGGGAGATCAAAGGCACGCTGGTGTATGACACCCTGAACCTGATAAACTTCGGAGCCTGCGACCGCCGCAAGTGTATCGAGGAGGAGAAGCGGAAGATCAAAGACCGCTTGCTGGGGAAATACAAAGTGAAGGAAACTAAGTGAGTTTCATGGGTCAAGTTTACTGTCAAGATTTGAATTTTGCTAGAACTGTAAATTACTGGGTAAATCTGACAATTACTGCTCTGTTAGAATAATAATAGGCCACTTCGGAATCATGTGTGTGTTTGCATTGTGGACAATGTGTGTGTGACAGTGTGTGTGTGTGTTTTGTATGTGTGTGCCTACCTATCTGCTTGCTTACTTGTACATGAATGCATGCATAAGTGTGTACATGCTTTTGTGTGTGCATGTAAAAGTACAGTTGGCACTCTTCTGGCAGAACTGTGTATATATCTGGGTACCACTGACAGTGTTCTGCTAGATCCATGTGTTCTGCTACATGTGTGTATGTGTACTGCTGACAGTGTTCTGCTGATGCTCTATTACTTGTGTGTATCTGTGTGTCTGTGTGTGTGTGTGTGTGTATGTCTGCCTGTCTCTGTCTGTCTGTCTATCTGTCTGTATGTCTGTCTGTCTGTCTGTCTGTCTGTCTGTGTGTTTGTAGAACTGTAGAGTGTTCTGTTACATGTGTGTGTAGAGCTGCCAATATTCTTCTGTGTGTGTGTATGGCTGACAGTGTTCTGGCAGTGTTCTGGCAGTGTTCTGCTACATGTGTGTGTACAGCTGACAGTGTTCTGACAGTGTTCTGCTGGTGTTCTGTTACAGGGAGGAGCTGGAGTTGGCACAGGCACAGTTCCTGGAGCAGCAGGAGAGGTACGAGAACTCCCACATGGGAAACTACCGCCGGATCTATCCCTTCACCGGCTCCGACAAGTACGACAAGTTCTTCCACAGCAGCGGAACTCTCTTCCAGGAGACCGCAGCATTCCGTGCCAGAGCCGAGATGGCCAGGTATGTGTCGTTCTCTCACAGTCACATCTGTGTTCTGTTCCGTGCCAGAGCCGAGATGGCCAGGTATGTGTCGTTCTATCACAGTCACGTCTGTGTTCTGTTCTGTGCCAGAGCCGAGATGGCCAGGTATCTGTCGTTCTATCACAGTCACGTTTATGTTCTGTTCTGTGCCAGAGCCGAGATGGCCAGGTATGTGAATGTGTCGTTCTATCACAGTCACGTCTGTGTTCTGTTCCATGCCAGAGCCGAGATGGCCAGGTATGTGTCGTTCTATCACAGTCACGTCTGTGTTCTGTTCCGTGCCAGAGCCGAGATGGCCAGATATGTGTCATTCTATCACAGTCACGTCTGTGTTCTGTTCCGTGCCAGAGCCGAGATGGCCAGATATGTGTCGTTCTATCACAGTCACGTCTGTGTTCTGTTCCGTGCCAGAGCCAAGATGGCCAGGTATGTGTCGTTCTATCACAGTCACATCTGTGTTCTGTTCCGTGCCAGAGCCGAGATGGCCAGGTATGTGTTGTTCTATCACAGTCACGTCTGTGTTCTGTTCTGTGCCAGAGCCGAGATGGCCAGGTATGTGAATGTGTCATTCTATCACAGTCACATCTGTGTTCTGTTCCATGCCAGAGCCGAGATGGCCAGGTATGTGTTGTTCTATCACAGTAACATCTGTGTTCTTTTCCGTGCCAGCTAGAGCTGAAATATTCAGGTTATGAGGTTCCCAAATGTTTTTGAGTACAATTTAATGATCAACTGAAATTTTCCATTATTAAGTTTTGAGTGCAAAATGATGCATGAAATAGTCCTCAAATATTTGTTTAAACTTTATGGCTAGGTAGGTGTTATTCCAGCCCAACTTCTCTCAAATTCAATTTATTTTTGTTTGCAATATACATGTAGCTAGCTAGCCATCGGCTAACTCTTAATTAGAAATTCTCACATCAAGGCAATTTGTACCTTGAAAGCAACTCTTTTAGTACCACAATTTTAAACAAAATAAGTCATACGTTTTTTCGTATTCTGGTTATTTTTCAACCTTCTATCACATTATCCTCCAAATATTATTTATCTTGGTATCTTCCCAGAGCAATACAATTTGTTGTCATTTGCAGTCATTCGCAACGTCTTTTTTCTTACTGTACAGTCTTTCTCCATTTCACATTTATCCTGCAAGACTTGTTTATCTGTGTCTCCAGGCTACAGCGAGAGGAGATCATTAAGAAGAAGGAGAAGCTGGAATCCATGCTCAAGGGAAGTAAGAGGAAAGAAGGCATCCTACGTCCCGAGTCACCAACCAACCGCAAACATCGAACACTACGGCGATCCACCATGCCTTCCCGCAAGATCACCTCGAAAGGAGGCTTGAACGTAGGTCCACCTTACTAAATCTCTGTGTTTCTTTTTGTTTTGTTTTTATCCTTGTGTATGAGTGACATTTTCCTGCTGCGACATAAAGCACTTATTCCTTCATTCTTTTTATTTTTAGCATCGCATATGGATGAAATAGTGTGTGTAAACTGATCCATTGACTAGGATACTGATATAATAAAAATAATGTACACATTTATATTAGGCCAATTCCTTGCTCGAAAGCCTGCTCAGCCTCATAATAATATATTATTACTTTGGGCATGTTTTTGAATGTGTATTTCTCATATCATTAATTTACACCTTATTATATTGATCTAAATCCAATATTCAAAATACAAATAATAAAAATAATAATATTTCTTTTTATTTTAAAATAAAAAAATAAAAAATAAAAAATAAAATAATAATAATAATAATAATAATAATAATAATAATAATAATAATAATAATAATAAAATTAAATAAAATTAAATAAATGTGAAGATTATAAAAATAAGAATTATGACATCATTATTTTACTTTACGAATGTTTCAGTATATTGAGAACCGGCCAGACGAGGTGATCGACACACTGCGGCCGATGGAGATACGCGAAGAAGACGAGCTGGAAAGAATCAGCGGCCTTCTGCAGCGAGACAACCTGGTGCGAGGTCTGGGCATCGTGGAGCATGTGTACCGCCTCCTTCACTGCACGCCCGGCACCATGGGTGTCATGAAGGCCGACCCGCGACCCTTACCCCCGCCTGTGGTAGGTAGAAACATGCGTTAGCCTGCCGCCGGCTATCTCCTCATAGTAACCCAGTGCTTACCTATTAGTAGCCCGGTGTTGACATCTTAGTAGCCCAGTGCTTACCTCTTAGTAGCCTGGTGCTGACATCTTAGTAGCCCGGTGCTTACCTCTTAGTAGCCCAGTGCTTACCTCTTAGTAGCCTGGT
Organism: Lepetodrilus fucensis; assembly: GCA_032361325.1. Taxonomy (NCBI): domain Eukaryota; kingdom Metazoa; phylum Mollusca; class Gastropoda; order Lepetellida; family Lepetodrilidae; genus Lepetodrilus; species Lepetodrilus fucensis. The sequence goes on along the minus strand of JAUTBV010133166.1, from coordinate 6,286 downwards.
GCTCACCTCTTAGTAGCCTGGTGCTGACATCTTAGTAGCCTGGTGCTGACATCTTAGAAGCCTGGTGCTTACCTCTTAGTAGCCCGATGCTGATGTCTTAGTAGCCTGGTGCTTACCTATTAGTAGCCCAGTGCTCACCTCTTAGTAGCCCTGTACTAATTTAATCCATTGTATAGTCCATTGATCGAGTGTATTCCTGTTTACGAGGCATTTTCCGCAATGTTTGTTACTTTATCATAATTGTGTACTGTTTTATGGCAGCATAATTGAATGTTCACATTGCTGCAAATGTGTTTACAACTGTTCATTTTGTTTTATTTCGCTGATTTTTTTTGGTTAGGATTACTAACACTGTTTTATTGTTATATCATTTTGTTTATGAGGATACAGATTATGCTTCTGTAATTTTATGATTTTATGATTATATGATTTGAAGAGTGTCAAAAAGGTGCTGGAATATGTTATTTGAAATTTAGGTTTTTTATTTTATGATTTTGTATACGAACTGATATAAAAATATACCCTACTCACAGTAAATATGAAGTTGAACAAATTATGTATGAAGTCACCAGGAATGCACTAGAGATATAGCTGTGAAAGATAGTAATTAATACATTGTTGTGCTAGCTAGTTATATTGCACTAGCATAAATATATGTTAAAACTGTAGATCTAGCATGCACACATCTGTCAACAAACTTGTGAATGAAATTTCTTACACTGGTACGCAGGTCCCATTTCTATCATCACAATCAATGTATGTAGAAATGACAAAGACATTGTTATTTAACCCTCTCCTTACTGGATTAGGCATCATGGCATCTCTGGTTGCTTTCAGCGTGGAGAGGGTTAAGGGTTTTGAGGTTAGCCTATTGCCACTTACCGGTAGTATGCAGCTTTAATTGTACTAGTTAATATCAATCAAATGAGTGACAGGTTAAGATAGTCATTGATGTTCATGGTTGTAAATAACGGTACCTAAATAACACGTCTTTTTCACAGTAGGTGTCAATGACAATTTTTTTATATTGTACTATTTCAAATAGTGAAGTAAGATTAATTAGTAAAATACAAAATATTTTATGTTAAATAATCTATGTATACACAGTATTCTATCCTACATATCAATGATATATGAGATATGTAATTGTTATACCATAATATTATTATCACACATACAAATGATACCATGATTTACATGATTTAGACTAGCTGGTATTGTGGTACAGATATATTGAGATATTTATTTAGTTCCAATTGTAATTTTGGTGTAAAAAAAATTCACTTGAAATGAGAAATATATGTTATCTTATAAGCTGATCTGGCCCCGAGATTATGAAACCTCTTTGAGTACAATTTCATGTTCAACTTAAAGTTTTGTTCACAAATCTGTATATTTAATTTGAGATTGAACATGAAACTCAGGGCCAGTTTTGAAATCTCAGGGCCAGTTTTGTAATCTCAGTTATTGAATTATAGAAAATTGAGTTATAAATGACGAATGAACAGTTGTTAAAGATATGTGTATTTATATGACCCCCACCCACCCCAGACCGTTTCTCATCAGTCACTCCTGCATGATGACTAACAGGCACCCTTTACTACTACCACAATACACACTGCTTGGCTTTACTGCACCGTAGCTTTAATTACCAGTACATGACAGTTAGTTATATTACATTTACCATTCAGTTACATTACAATTCATTATTACCAAACTATCCTAATTACTATAATTTTGCTTTATATTTTAGTTGCTAATTTATAGATGTTAATTATTAATTATTTCTACTTTTAATTTGTTGTTGCTAATTTTTAGATGTTAATGATGTAGCATATTTAGTCTATTAATGAAAGATTATTGGTAGATTCTATATAGATGTGATTTTACTTCTGTTCACTGATTTCACAAGGTGACCAAACATTGAACATGATACACATAAGCAGCAATTGTATATGTTAAAATAATTCTGTTTGCAATATTATAATTAATTACACACAATTTGTTATTTGAAGAATACCATTCATTGGGGAGTGCTTGATTTGGTTACATGAATTGAAAATTATGATGAAAAATGTTTTTATATTCCTAATATGATCATAAATGGAAGTACTAATTGAAAATTATGTCTATTAAAGATGTTTAAAACTTCAGTCATAGTATGCGGTATAAGACTATGTTATTACTGTTATTTATCGAAATTTTAAACATTTCTAATAGACATAATGCAATTATCATCCTTGGTCAGTACCAGAAGGTGCATGTTTACTGCAACGTTCTGCGCTATGGATGTTATGGGTTTCATCCTTCCCTAAACTGACAAGCCACGATATAAATAAGTGAAAGAATCTTGAAAGCGACTCTAAACCACAATTTAAATTAAAATTTTAAAATATGACATAATTTGTTATTCTTGTAATTTGATCGTGTAATAGAGTGAGTTGTTGATGTGTATCATGTTCAGTGGTTGCGTGGTGGTTAGACTCTGTTCCTAATCTGCTTGCTGTTGCACTGTTCACCTGGCCCTCCTCCAGGACACCCACAGGTGGTCGTACCCCGACTGGCATTTGGACCAGTACATGAGCACGCACCCACCTCCTCCCCGGATTAAGGACCGGCAGTATTACAAACAGCTCCTGGACAGGTACTTCGGCAACAATCACGTCCTGTCCAATGATAACGTCGGTCTCAAGTACGACCGCAGCTATCATGGTTTCACGGCCAGTCCGTTTGTCCAAAAGAGCTTGCACCCGGTGCTCAACCGAAACAAAGGCAGAGAAAACCCCTGTCAGTTCCCCCATGTTCGGCTGTCGTACAGCACCACGGAAAACAAGCTGCTTCTGACGAAAGACTATGACATTACCAAGGGCCCGCCAGACGTGTCCGTGCTAGAGTCTGAGGTTGGTAGTGTCCGTGTTTCGTGCTGTAACTTCGTGATGTATACTTCAGTACGGGACAGGCTTGCCGACGAGTGCAGTGCGAAGAGCTTTAGACACATGTATATCCGCGTACACCAATCCCCGCGCGCCTGAGGAAATACTAGTAGCCATTCGGATCAACCGAGCGACATCCACAGATATGCTCTCGAACCTAACTGCTAGGTTATGACGGGAACGAACGAATGCTAGTTATCTTTTCCTGATGGAATGTATACGCTTTCAGCATCATATATTGCATTCTTATACATAGAATAGATAATCCCGGTGAAATCTGAGCAGAAATGATGTAGAATTGTATTTCTTAAATTTTAAATTAGCAGCATTTTCATTGGAAGGGCCACCTAACAATTTCACGGAATAACCCGACCACTGTTAATTCAGATCCACCAATACAAGGGACATCAACACACTTTTGTATCGCTAAGCTTTTAAAACGTTAATTTTGATTGATTGGTAAGGAGCTTGCCAAAGATCTTGGCACCTAGCAGATAGGTACGAGTGAATAATTCTTATCTTGAATGTCGCAAAGTTTCTATGAATGGCTCCTTAGCAAGATGGACATTGAGAGGCTTGATCTTGACATCCTTCTTACGAGGAAAACATAAACTTTGGGTGATTTCTATATGGTTAAGTCAAACAGTGTGCATGACATGCATATGTTTATAATTAAACATGTTGCCTTTGCATTGAAATTGTATCGTTGTTCCTATTTTGGTGATATTATACAAAACAATGCTATGCAAATTTATATTATGACTTTGAAATAATATATGTTTGTACTGTATGACTTTGATGCTCAGTGCTGTACTTTCTTAATGGTCTAATAAACTGTGGATCACATGACATGTACTAGTATCTGTATATATAGTTAACTATGTTTCTGTATATAGTTAGGTATGTATTTGTATATAGTTAACTATTTAACTGTATAGTTAACTATGTCAATATAATCGAGTACCAGACTTGTCATTACTGATAACAGAAGCTAGCTGTTTAACTGAGTTGCCAACTTGTAAGACGTCTTTTAAGACCATGTGACACAAAGACGTCTTGTATTAACCCTCTCCCTGCTGGATTAGGCACAGGTACTGCTCTTTAGGGTGTATCTGTTTTCCACCAGCATGGAGAGGGTTAAAGAAGACTTTAGAAAATGGTTCAAGACATACAGTACTAATCTGACGAGCAGAAAACAATGATTATTTTGTTTGACTGAGGACAACAACAACATACCTGAATATCTACCAATGTAAACACATCCAATGTCTCTTAGCAGTTTCATATGCAGTACTACCGTGTATTGGCTTTAATCTGTGATTATCAGGGTGTACAGGATTTGATAAACTGACAGTTCCTGTACACTGACCTGTGTTTCAAGATGTACAGGATCTGTCATTCAATTAAATCCTGTATAACCATAATAATCAAATGTAATTGAATAAATATCAGTGTTAAAACTACCGTACTTGCCAGGTGACCGTTGTTTTAAAAATAAACATGACCGTTGATATTTCTGCAAAATTAATGTACAAGATTGTTGAGTTTTCTCAACATGTACATTACAATACGTCCATATCCTCAATTTTATTTTAATACCTGTGCTTCTTCTTTCCCAAGTCTTGTATATATTTCTGTGATTCTAACAATGTTACTAAGACATAAGTACTTATCCCTGTATATGACTTCTGTATAGTTACTACTCATGTCTAACTTCTTTTGGCTTGTAGTTTAGTAGCAGTAATATTGTTAATAGTTAGCTTCATTGTTGAAGTAATCTCCTATGTTTATTGTCTATTAAAAATCATGGCAAAAGGTGAAATAATGTTAATTGCTTGCTTACAATTAATCATACATGACAATAAATAATAGTAACTAATAAAAATATATATGTTGTAATATGGTGCTGGAAGTAATTTTTCAAAGCCAGTTTGCTGGATGACCACTAAATGACCACTAAATGACCACTAGCTGGCCAGTAAATGACCACTAACTCTGCTTTGGGAAGACATGAAATGACGGTACTAGCGTTTACGTGTGCCACTCTGTTCTAACTTTTCAGACAAATGAGGGCGGAGTCGAGCTTGTCAATCACTCTGCCACTCAAGCCGCTCTGCCTGACAATAGCCATCACTTTCACTCTTACTCCCATCATCACAGCCACAGCTATCTCTCCTCCCTCACCGCGGCCGTCCCCGGCTCGCGTCCCATCTTCGCGTCCATTCCGCACTCTTTCATGTCGCCTCTCGCCACCAACTCTCAGCTGACTCAGGGTCTCCACCCCCTCCCATCCGCAACCCATGCCGTAGTCCCGTCCGCCACCCAACCCGTAGTCCCGTCCACCACTCATCTGACTCGACCTATAGGACCTTACACTTTACCCTATACTCATTTGTCCTCTCAGCCTAATTACGGCACGCGATGGCAGGGTAAGAACGCCAGCCTGGGTAATGTCAACGAGAAAACGATACCAGCGTACCAGGTGAGTGCCATGTATATATATGCTTTGTACTGTAGAACACTAGACCGCCCATATTTGGTTTTACTCAGCACACTAGACAATGGAGAATTCTATTTCCTTTGCTTTTGTTCTCAACAAATGTTGCTTCACAAAGTTCGGATTCTGGATATATTATTTTCACTCTATGTGATCTACACATCTCATCTGGCACTTCTCATGGACATGGATTTACTTACTTTCGTCAAGCATCAACAGAATGAATGATATCATCTATCATCTAAAAGGGTCGCCAAGGTCATTTAATTTAATGATGGGAGATAATCCTGGAGGTACTTGAAAAGTACAGTATACATGCATTCCAGAATTGAAGAAGAACTCTAAATGCCTCATGAACTTGTATTCCTGAAATTGTGTGTGTTCATTGCAAATTTGAGAACACTTTCGCAATTTCCAAATACCGGTAAATATAAACTATCTATGTGTTTTCAAGTAATGTTTTTTTTGTGTGGGACCATTAAGTAGGTAAATATATATCTATGATGATGTCTCAAGTTGTAAAATATAATGTTTAAAAAAAGGAATTATATATATTTATCTAGTCTATGATGGATGTTCCTATTCGTAGATAGATGTTTGTACGTGTTAATTTAAGTGGCTGGATAGCACAGATAATAGACTGTTGGACAACAGATGCGAAGGTTCAAATTTGAACCCTGTTGAATACCAGTTTTACATACAGAGAACATTAGGATAGTGTTGGATCAATTGTAGTTTTATATAGTGTGTGGATGTTACCATTAACACATTGCAATTATAGGTGGCATACCACGTTTTTTTTCTCCTATCATTTATCATGTAAATAAGGCTACTTTTAGCATCTCCTGATGGAAAA
>JAUTBV010133155.1:0-11983 GCA_032361325.1 Lepetodrilus fucensis | reverse complement strand
CATTTGATGTTTTTAATCGGCTGGGGACTATACTTGTCAAATACAGTGGAAAATGCCATTTACAACCAATCCAGGGCAAGACATCTCATCTATGCTGTACTGACTTAGTGATTTAGTGGTTTATAACCTATACAACCAGTAGATTTATTCATAAATATCCAAAAAAAGTCACGAAGTGTTAACATGCGTGCCACGTTGCTCAGAACATTTATAGCTACAATTAATTGCAAGTCTAATTTTAGGGACCCGCTACAAGATTAGTGTAAGTTCAATTGCACGAAACAGTTTCATCACTACAAGAGTTTTAACCCCATTTCAGATAAGCATCGTAGCACTACGAGAATCGTAACTCCTGTACGTTAGCATGGAGTTACTGAGGAAGTATGACTCTCGTAGTGTTACGATTGTTCTCAAGTATTGTAGCGATAACAGTGTTTCATGCAATAGATTTACACTTGTAGCTGGTCCCATAAATTTGACTTTAAATCATTTGAAGTGGTCTGTGTGTTCAATGTCTCAATGTGTATGTGTGTGTTATGTGTGGCACAGTCCATTGTTCAATTGTCTTGTAGCATGTGCATGGATGTTTTTAATAACACAGAGTTACTGAGAGTATGGTCTCTTGTCATACTTGTTCTATGTCATACACGATGTCATACACGATGTCATACACTATGTCATACACTATGTCATACACTGTAAGGTACAAATGTATTAATATCCCTGTCATGTATGCCTTATGTTGCACCGTCTATGGTTCAAGTGTCCAGTGTGTGGTTTACTTGTCTTGTCAGTTTAACTGTACAGGTATTTGTTCTACGTATCAGTCTGTGGTTTACTTGTCTTGTCAGTTTAACTGTACCGGTATTTGTTCTACGTAGCAGTATATGGTTTACTTGTCTTGTCAGTTTAACTGTACCGGTATTTGTTCTACGTAGCAGTGTGTGGTTTACTTGTCTTGTCAGTTTAACTTACTGGTATTTGTTCTATGTAGCAGTATATGGTTTACTTGGCTTTCTTTCTTGTCAAATGTTCTATGTAGCGGTGTGTGGTTTACGTAAGTTCTATGTAGCACACTGTACGTTCAAATGGTTCAAATTTACGTTGTATGTAGCAGTGTATAGTTCAATTGGCGTTTTCTTTTAGCCATAACTCTTCTAAGTAGCACAGTTTACGGTTCAATTGTCTTGTTATTGGCATCATTTGTGTCTCGTGCGCTCTGGTTTAGGTAACGTCGTCATCGACTTCGCCATTTCAGTCTGATTTGGTCTTGAACGAGCTGGAAAGAACAAGAAAGAAATAGTTACATTTCACATTCTCAAAATGTTGTTGACGATGTTGAAGCAACCTGTCTGGTCATTCTGACCCCATGATCATTATGCATCCAGGTATTGATACCACACCTGGTAATAGACAGCTTGGAGTATTGATGAAATCAACCAACACGTTTAACCCCTTCCCTGCTGGAACAGTTTCAACAACATCTATGAACGTTGCAGTTTGCCGCCAGCAGAAATAGCATTAACTGGAACTAATTAGCATTAGAAGAAGAAAGGAGTCAGTTTTTATCTGGCAATATCCTACGGGAAGACCACATGAGTTTCTTCTGATGCGGATGCACGAGTGATTTCTATACCTAGACAGGTGAGGCTACCTGCATCCTAGGGGGTTGTGTAATAATAGGCCAGTGTTTAGCATGATATAGCAGGAAGTAAAAGCATATGGAAATGCGTTACAGACGTTGGTCCAGAAAGTTTGCAGGGCCCAGTTCCATGAGGTCGGAACTGCTCGGGGGGCGGGAGGAGGAGGAGGAGAAAGGGAAGGGGGAAGCTGTATTTAATTAGCGAACAAAGACTGAAAATGATATTCAGTTTCTCGTATCAACAGTGGGTCTCCCTTTGATGGGCATTATGAAACAGATCAGGGCCAAGTGGGGGCAAGAGACGCAGACAAATCCTTCTGTAAATAACTCTCGGCCGCTTCTTGGTGAGCACATGGTGGCGTGGGTGAGGGCAAAGTGGGGGGATGGAGAGGTGGGAGGGTGTTTTTTTTAAGTCTTCCGAGAATAACCTAAATCTAAGCCACCAACCCCACCCCTAAAAAAGATGTTAGCTAAATTAGCGTTTCTAATTTAGTAGCGGTGCTTGACTAATTTACTGGTAGGATGTCCGTTCCATCTGCAAGCTACATCATCACGCGCACGTAGGTTACTGTGGTGTCATCGCATGCAATTGTGAAGGATTCTTCGATACAGGTTTCTAATAAGTTTTATGTTTTCTAAAATCCTATGAAAACATTAATTGTGACACGGTTTTGCTTAGAGTTGAAATCTGCATGAAATTGTACATTTTACAACAATTTATAACGAATGGATAAGGACGAAAAGTAGACTGTAATTAGAAGATATATGTTCGTGTGTTCATCTTCTGGTGGTTATAAGATATATCGGTAAACAGGAATGTAAAATAGTGAGTTAATTTAATCAAACTCTTACAATATCAGATGAATCTAGTTGGGCTTAGCAAGCAATAATTGGCCATATTCCACATTTAGAACCGTCATTCATAAAGTGCTCACAATCTACGCCATGGACGTTAGCTCCAATGGTTTATGGCTGCGTGTTGTCCATATATTAAACAGTGTATATAATTTAATTCTGCTTAATTCGTTAATCCCATTGTCTGTATAATTGGGTGTGCTAGACGGCTTTGACTACGGGTCTATGAGAAACTGTTTCAGGATTAGGTGGTCCGGAAGCCCTTTATAGTCGAAATTATTGATCCTACGAGAATATAGGAAATGATGCGGAATTAGGAATCCACAGATTCATTATGATGGAAATAGTTGTTCCATAAGGTGGTCTGGAGATGGGGAAGATGGTTGGGGGGTCGGAGTGGGTGTCGGAGGAGGGGGTGTCGGTAGTCCGAGATTTGACATCCATTAAATGAATACTAGTACCGTCTTTGTAATCGAATAGATGTACCTATGTCCTAAAAGTCTGAATATAGAATGTTTGACGTTTGACGGACACTATTTATAAACCGTATTTATATTGGAGTAGTTCTAGGTAGGTTAGAGCCGTTTTTGTATTGGGGTAGTTCTAGGTAGGTTCTACATATGGTCGGAGAGTAGGTCTCCACTGTTAAAACCAGTTTTCAAACTGAAATATTTCTATCTAGGTTCCACGGAATAGTTGGTTGATAACGCGTTAGTTCTACTCCTGATAGTATATGCACCTGTGCATCACCCAAATACATTGTACCAGTGATAATACTGATGCATCGAAAACATACGTTAAACGTCGATATTTCATTTCAGACATTTTGACATTTTCATCTAACTCTGACATATGCATTACGTAGCATCGAATACATTATTCAAAATGGAATAATAACATCAATACGACGATCAATGTTTGTCTTGTCGTGAAAGTAAACACCGAGATATCGTTCTCAACCTTTACGTGGTGCACCTATGTATTATAAATATGAATAGTGCGCATACATTCGTATGCGGGGAGGTCCTTTGGGTATGGGTTAGCACTGTAATGGAGGTGATGGGCAATGGTGGTACTGGACCCAGCCATCATTGGCACATTAATCTAATTTTCTCTTCATTGTTATCCTACAGAGAATGACATGTCGTCAGCAAAATGAACCAACAATATGTGTGCGAACATACAATTGGGAACTGTGAAAGGTCACGTGATGTTGTCAGACAGTTTAATGGCATACAGTCACTGATATAAGTGGTCGTTTTGTTTGTTTGTTGTTGTTTTTTTGTTGGGTTTTCTTTTAATTTTAGCGGTAGAATGGTTCACTCACATTGGCAACAGGATAAGGTCATCTGTCACTCACATTGTCAACAGGATAAGGTCATCTGTCACTCACATTGGCAACAGGATAAGGTCATCTGTCACTCACATTGGCAACAGGATAAGGTCATATGTCACTCACATTGGCAACAGGATAAGGTCATCTGTCACTCACATTGGCAACAGGATAAGGTCATCTCTCATTGGGAAAAATATAGTACAGTTGTAGCTACTTCGCTTTCACGTTACTAAAACTTCAGACGAAATAGTAAACTATATCATAATGATATTCCCCTTGGAATTAATCGTCCGTTTATTATGATATTGATTCAACCCGTAAAACCGAAATTATTAAATTGTTTAAGAGGGTCGGAGGTAGAAATATTAAATTGCAGAATTTCTGTCAAATCTGCGGAAAGTATGTAATTTATTATGATAAAGTCAATTTATTAATACTTCAAAGCAAACTTTATTTATCGTTTATATATAATTATCTAAGATTGAGACATAGTCAACTTGAGGGTTATAATGTAAATGTTCGCATCTTTGAGGATTTCGTCTACCTATGTACCATTATATCCGCCGCTTTCAATGATAACGCTAAGTATAGTAACACAACGAAAGGAGGGTCGCAATTTCGGACCAACACAAAGCTAAAAGGACAGATGTTGAACCATGTTAGGACTCGTTCAAGAACGGCGTGTATCGTCTCAGCAGCCCAATCGAGTCCTCCAGCTTGGTAATTAGGAATAGATTAAGTGGAAGATAAAATGAAGCTAGGGGTTTATTTCCACATGGTCGAGACAGTGCCACCCACGCCGGGAGCGCAAGGTCGTTCAATGTAGTTCTCATTGGATGGGGGTTGAGGGGAGAGGAAATTAAGTTTATATAGAGTTCGCTTGTTGCATATAACTATATGTCTTTTTGCTGTATTGTATTTTTAATTAGTTATTTTCCGTTCTCTTATCGTAAAGAATTTTCCAAGATGCTTATTTAATAAATATAATATGCTAAACGCTGTAATTTAGCAGAAGATATGTGGTCCAAAATGTGGTACGGAAATAAATGTAGATGTAAAAATAAATCGGGATACAAAAGTTCATATTACGTTCATAACTATTACTTACTTCCGGTCTTGAACGGATGTTATGGAAAGTAGGCTACATATGTCGGTTCCTTCTCTAACACACACACACACACACACACACACACAAACACATACACACACGCACACACACACACACGTATGAGAAGATGAGTGAAACGTTGGGAATCGATTAGTGATGACACACGTGTATTTAATAAAGTGATGATTCATTAATTTTGTTACCAACCATTGTGTCTCATTTTAGACATGGCGGCCAGAACTCCAGGACTAGCTGCTAGGGGCGTTGCCACGGCAACTTGTCCACCTCTGGTCAGTTTTGTTTTGGGCACAGCGGACATTACGGCGTCCCCTAATGTCATGATCCTCTGTGGCCGTGCAGGGGGTTCATCAACGTCCTTCTCTTTCTCTTTGGCGCGAGCTTTATTATGAACAAAATAGGTATTAAATGATACAATATGATATATGTAGTGATACTAATTTTTAGGAGAAAGAAGAAGAAGATGAAGAAAAAGATTTATTAACAAGTAGTAGTAGTACTAAGTAGTAGTAGTAGTAGTAGTAGTAATAGTAGTAGTAGTAGTAGTAGTAGTAGTAGTAGTAGTAGCAGTAGTAGTAGTATTGTTATTATTGTGGTTGTTATTGTTGTTATTATTAAATATGTATCATTATTATTATTTTAAATAATTTAAAGTAATAACAATAATAGCAACAATAATGATAATAATAATAATAATAATAATAATAATAATAATAATAGTAACGTATATTATTAATTAATCATTATTACTTAATTATACTAGTATTTATATAGAGCATCATTCAGAATGATAATACTCTGTGCGCATGTGTAATCACGTCATGTCCGGTGAGGGGAGCGCTTCGCTGTGAACAGGCATGAAACCGGAAATATAAAAATAATTTGATACTGAATATTGTGAACGGATTATGAAAAATGAAAGCACGGGGGAATAATATTTACCTGTCGGCCTATTTTTAAGTATATTCTCTGGAAGATGATCTAAATACTTCACGTAATTTTCATTGTCAATCCTCTTTTTGTACCCTTCTTCAATTTCCTGTCTCGTTCTAGGAACCCTGACGTCGCAGCAACAACAGACGATGGTAACTGTCAAAAGAAGAAGATTGCTAATTAATTTCTGAAAGAGCGCATAAAGTTGAACCTTGGTGTATCTTCTTACAGCTTATGTTGACAAGTACTTACTAATAATGAGAAGAAATGTGACCACCAGAAACACTATATGCCAGATTCTGAGAGGCCCAAGGACTTTGGATTCGATAGACAAGCCAACATCTTCTTCAATGGGCAATTCTTGTTTCTGTACCTGGAAGTAGACATATGAAACCAGATAATATATATATAACACCAGATAGTAGCCACATAACACCAGATAGTAGCAATATTATAACACCAGATAGTTGTCATACAACACCAGATAGCAGTTATATAACACCAGATAGTAGTCATATGATACATGTATGCTCAGAAATACATGAAGAACTGGCAGATATTGTGTGGGGAAGCATTCTACCAAATTTCATAACCTGTCCATGAGAAATCTCTTGTCATTCTTTTATCAATGGGTCTGCAAGTCATTGACGAGTAGTCTGTAGATGTTTTTAAATTCTTAGTTGTTAAAATAATAAAGGGAAATGTATAATGTCAAAGAAAATGGCTAGTGGACAGTAATTAATGTTGTTGAGTATATTACGATGTAGGACTCTCGGAGAGCTACGACGCGTTGTTGTAATGTGGTGGGTTTTTTATGGTAACCTGTAACATCAATGATTACTTCCTGCAGTACGATCTGATACCCACGGCTGACACTGATATGAATCATTGACGATCTGTATAACTTTGCTCTCCATTGAATCTTAGATACCGGGTAACCATGAGGAATTCGAACAAGGAACCTTCGGTTTTGTGTTTCTTATTAATTCGTAGACAGGGAAATATAAATAAAATAGTATATACTCTTCATAAACGCACAGTGTAGCTTCCCTTTATTTGGTTATTTGTGGTTGTGACGCTTTCAAGATTATTTCACTCATTCGGCAGTGAATACATAACTTTCACAGATAGTTTTGTATTCATTAAAGTTAGCCTCTGTACAGATAATTCTTTATTCATAAAGCTAGCCTCTGTAAAGAGAATTCTTTATTCATTAAAGTTAGCTTCTAGGAGTAAAATAAAAAGTAACAAATCAGTATTAATATGGTTCTTCAAATCTTTCAAATTAATTAAATGATGCATCTCCCGAGTACAAAAAGGACAAGTCGGGCATTAATATAATAATTATTTAAATTTTATTATAAAATGTTTCAATAAATAGATCATATATTCACTCTGACTGATCAAATTCTGCTGTTAGTGTGTGAATATTAAAGGTTATATAAATTTACACAGAATACAGACGATCTTGAAATGTCAACTTTGAAATGGAAACCTCGGTCAAGTCAAACCTTTTTTAGTACTGTTGTGATCGATAGATGTCTCATGCATGTACGCGTATATGGCAAGCATGCAACATTTCATCTATGTTTACTGGAATTAGTAAAATAAATATAATCAGTTACAGCAAATGCTGTTCAGTGTCGGTATTTGGTATCGCTTTGAGAACTATCGCCAATGTCTGCTATGAATAACCTACCTATATGATTTATTTCTACAGATATGCAAACCGGAATTGGAAATGTAATACCAACCATATATCTTTTCTCATTGAAATACAACCATGAAAAGAGTGATACTCTATTCTAAGGGGTGTGTTTAAGTTACAGTCAACAAGCAAGATCATGTTACGAAAGACCGCGAGACGAGAACATATATTGCGCTCTAGAGTCGTAAGTGCACCATTCCCATGTATTAGATATAATAGTATAGCTATCGTAAATGTAACGTCATCGTTTAAGGCTTCGTAGAGAAACATTTTACTCTTTCGGGATCATCAAATATTCCTCCATGAAGGCGTTACGTATACTATAGCTTCGGGGAAATGTTCCTGAATCTGCGAATCCCTACGCCCATAGCTGTGTATAGATGGAGGAGATAGGACACACACACATACGTTCACACACACACACACACACGTACACGCACGCACGTGCACACACACACACATATACATACACATACACACACACACACATACACACGTACGTGCGCGTGTGTGTGTGTGTATGTGTGTGTGTGTGTGAGAGAGAGAGAGAGAGAGAGAGAGATTGTGTGTATTTACTTACATGCAATCATATCATGCATGTGCTATTACGACGTAAATGATTTCCCCCTCGTTTTGGATAATAAAGAATGTCTATCTATCTATCTATCTATATATCTATCTATACATCTATCCATCCCACCACACCCAATTTCAAAGAACAATCACATTATCTATATACTACGGTTTAGACGCATCCTAAAGTAATTAGAAACAGTAGGCTGCATGTGCTATTCAAATTGGGGACAAACTCGTCGGTTTCTTGCGAATATCAAGTAGAGCACATGCGGAAATTAACAGAATACACGTTATATCGACCATTCGGGAGCTACATTCGGGAGCTTAGGAAGCGATCAATGGGTCCTAAATCCTCCCACATTACCTATGATGAATGTAAATACCTCACTGGTTACTTGTGTTGTCTGCGAAAATACGAGGTGAGAAAGCACCAGAAGATATATCAAAACTGGTAAGCCGCTCCAAATGTCTGTCGCCATTTTTGCCAATTTTCAAAATGGCACCACACCCGCCACAACACCCGCATGTGTTTACTACATAAATGAATACTAATCTACCCCAAGCGCGGATATCTTTTTGACGGCTCTGCCTGTGTCGCTCTCGTGGGGACTTGGCTTTCTAATCAAATCGAATACCGTAGCGTTCGATTTCCGCGCGACAATAGGCTTTGAGCTGCGGACACAGAACGACAACAGTGGGCACGGAAGAGACGGTTACTATGGTTATAAGTAAACATATTGATTTCAATGGTCCCAATCGTGCGTTAACAAAGTTTGTCTAATGCCAAAGTGTTGACTAGATAGTATACATTACATCAGACTTGCGTGTCAATGAATCAGGTGGCATCAGCGTATATATATATTCGCATTAGTAGGCATAGCTGAAATTATAATGGACAGATGTAGATAAACGGCGATGACAAAGAAACTAAACGAACGTCTTTTTAGACTGATTAAATGTAGCATGAGATATGCTGAAGTATGGAAATTAAAGATAATATAGATGTAAGATGTATTGTATGTCAGTGTAGTATAACAGAGGCACACAGTCACTTCGATTCCATTCCTGACGGTGGACGTGTCTCTTTGATTCTATTGCTGGTGTACAGACCATCTCGGACACGTGTATAGTAGATAATAGATGTGTGACATGTAGGCCTACTGTTCTTTATCAGAAATGTAAAACTAGTTAAGACATCCTCGGGGCAGCCAGTCCCTTTAGTTCCATTACTCGTAGACATACGACAGTGAATATGGAACACTGCCAATAGACAATACTTTACTATCCACGAGGGAAAGGTGTTATGTAACTCAAGGCAAAGCGAAATAATACAATACAACATGTACATTACAAACGCACAAGACATATAACAAGAAACATACTAAGATGCAAACATAGATACAACTGGTAACAAGTTATTACTCATTTAAAAGGCGGATGTATTGAGGGGATAAACGAATGTTTACCTCTATTAGATTTTAAAAGGGGAACTTTAAAACGGCGACCAGAAGGCAAAAGTTTAAATTCATGATGTAAAAAGTGGGAATCATCTGATAAAATAGAACGCGCCTTACGCAAGTTACAGGTAACTTATGCAGTCCCGTTGATTCTATAGCTTGGAAACAGTTAGTAGACAGTTAGTAGACAATCTCAGATCATACCAGACACCGCTATACCTCAACTACTATACGATCTCAGATCATGCCAGACACCGCTATACCTCAACTACTATACAATCTCAGATCATACCAGACACCGCTATACCTCAACTACTATACAATCTCGGCAACCACAGTACCAATTCACCCAATTTCAAAAGCAGACTTACAGAATCGGCGGGACTGGACGAGATTGCCTACTAATAACTGAGTTAGTCTGTCTATGCAATAGAATCCACGGGACTGGATGTTGCGGAGATGTAGAAGATGCAGATGTAGAAGAGATGTGTTCTGAGGTCAGTTCCAAGGAAACTGACCCATATTTATAGATTGACCGATTTGACCAATTGACTTACGACCCGCTGAGAAGTTGCATAATCCAAATATCATGTACAGTATCATTTTAAAACTTAATACCATTTATCTCAGCAGTTCATCGACACATGTAAGCATTGTCCCTGTGAACGCGAAAATGTAATAACCAATAGAATGTAGTCTATGTATCTAAATGTGATTTATCTTTACATTTTTCTAATATTATACGCCAATTGTTGCAGTCCTTTCTGCGCACGGTTCAAACGTTAAAAAGTTGCATATAGCTGGCAATATAATTTACAATCGTCCATCCCATTGAAACCAACTTCAGAGGAAGTGGAACCGATCCACAAAGCTATCGTATCTTTACAATCAATTGTAATCCTATCCTAATATTATGGTAGGCTTAGGTTTACAATTGATGGAAGCTCTGTTGATCGGACCAATAGCAACATTGTATCGGGGTTATAACCTTTAATGTAATGTGTACCAACATTTAAAATTGAATATAAAATGAAAATTCTCAATACGATTAAATATTTGGAATTATCGATACAACTCGGCTATCGTCAAAACGAAACATCATACCAAAAAGAAAGTGTTATGAACATTAAAATACTAAAATTTAACAGTTTTTATTTGGTGTTATTACAATGTCATTAGCTAATCGTGAAATAACTGAACTATAAACAAATATAGTTGGAATTATTACAATGGCAGGCATGGGCGTAGCTAGTGCTTAATAATGTGTACTCAGAAAAGGTTCATAGCCATAGTATACAGGTTACAATCACAGTTTGTTGGTATACATATATGTTGCATGATCAACCTTATTTTGCCTGACAGTATTTGAACAGTTGTTGAGTTGTCTGTATAAGTAGGCCTATACTCTATCAACAAAAATAAGAACCGCATAATTGATGTATAATCATAAATGACTTCTTAGTTCTATATTTTAAGACTATTTTATCGACAGAATATGACATGTACAGGGCGCAAATAGTACATGATGTCCGATATGATTGTGTTCATTGGTCAGGGGGAAATGGCATATACTAGTACATATAAATTATAATAGTATTTAACCCAGTGCCGTGGGGGTTGAAGTCAGTATCTGATGTGGCCGTCAGGGACATGCATAACTGCTACCCATTGACTGTATAAGTATCTGTATTTGAGTCTGTGTTATTCTTGCCCATTCATCATGAAATGTTTGCCGAAGTTGACGATGTCGCAGTAGTCGATCAAGTTTATCCAAAATATTGGGTAAAGAAATATGGCAATTTGAACGGCAATTAGAAATTCCACACGTATACAGTATGAGGTCTGGTATTATCCTGCTGGAACATTTATCTCTGAACGTGCAATAATGGGTATGCAGCTAAAATATATGGTCAGACACTACTAAAATTATCAATTATTATAATGACAATGGATACATTTTTATAATAAGCGATGTGCCAGTATATGTGAGAGCGAAGTCGGACACTCGGAGGACCCAACACTCAGTTGGATTAATATTAGTTTCAAAGAATTATACAACTTTGTGCAACCAACGATAGTTTTAGTTAAAGATGGCGTCGCTTATATAGCAAATCATTGTTTGCCATTGATGTATGGACATATCTTATATAAACAATAAACATAAGCGAACATCAACCCAAGTCCCAAGGACTTTAAGTTGGTGACATGGGGTACGTTAGCTCGAGATTCCTCTAGCCGTACGTCGGCCCGGAGTGCGGAAGATCGCGGGTTCAATCCCCGGTCGCGTCATACCAAAATACGTTAAAATGTGGTACTTGTTGTTTCCCTGCTTGGCGCTCAGCATTAAAGG
>JAUTBV010133154.1:0-27116 GCA_032361325.1 Lepetodrilus fucensis | reverse complement strand
TGCACGCCCGCATGTCGTGTTACTTTTTGTTTGTTTTTCAAGATGTATATCATCGATCACTGGCCAACATGTACGAGCACGGGTAACTTCTTAGACTTACCAGTCCTCATGTCTGGCAGTGAAATTGCTGGAGTTTTATACACTGCTGTCTATAACATTCTGTATTACATTGTGTATAACATCAGCCATATATGTAACATCGCCACACATGTAAATGTTCTAGTAGATATATAGCGCCGCCCAGACCATCTATTTATATACGACCGTACATAGCCCCAACCCACTAATGTTAATCTGTGCACGGTAATTCACTTAATCCCCATCGATATAGCACTTAGCCCCACGATGTGGCTTATGACTGGCCTGTAACTGGCCTGGCCATTTCGTGTTATAACGAGCACCGGCTAGGATCTGCCGGTCGAGTCCATTAACACATTACTATACAGGGCCACTCGAGCCTCTGATCTTTGCTCACAATGAGACAATCCTGAAGCTTTCACGGAGTTAGTAGAATTCCACACTGTAGAATAATTGGTTGTCGAGAAAACTGGAGTAGATTACGTATTTAAAAAAAAATATATCTAAGAAATACTCACGAGAAAAAGAAACGCCCTACTCTTGTACGGAGTCACGTCGTACGTCTGTGTAGATACGTACTAGTAACCCACTGTGATGCTATACATTAGTTAAAATATACATAGATTCAGGTGATTTTACCTATGCCCGTTATTATTATTGCTCACATGTAGGCTAATAATTAGAGATATTTTTGTAAGAAACCGAGCTTTCAACACGTGACAAGCATGTTGTTATTTACAACTTTACTACATATGTATTATGTCTGTGGCTTCATAGAGTATATACTGTTGCTGATTTAACGTGTACAAATTAAGGATTTTTATTTGCAACATCTATTTTACTCTATTTATATTTCAGACATTGTAATCAGTCTTTGTGGCTGTGGGGAAAGATCTCTCTCTCTCTCTCTCTCTCTCTCTCTCACACGCGCACACATACATGCACACACACCTCCATACACACAACACGCACACATACATGTACACAAGCGCGCGCGCACACACACACACACACACACACCAAGAGACACACACACAGACACACACACACACACACACAGACACACACACACACACACACACACACACAGACACACACACACACACAGACACACACACACACACACACACACACACACAGACACACACACACACACATACACACACACACACTGTTCTAATGTTTACCATAGTGTACTGTATTATATGTTGAACATTGTATTTCAGTGTTGAGTGTTGGAGACCAGGGATACTATGAAGGGAGAACTGATATAGGCAAAGAAGGATGGTTTCCAGCCAATAATGTCAAAGATATCGCATTGCGCAGAGGTATGCATGTTGTCTTATTAGGGCCTACTAAGTAATTTTTTGTTTCAATCAGAGTTTAGACCCATTTTCAAGAATATTTTGATCATATTACAGCTTGTCAGTTTGAAAGGGAGAAACCTTGAACAGGAAGAAACCCGCAACATCAGTAATGCTGAATGTTGCAGTAAGCCTGCAAGCACCGGCTGGTACTGACAAACCAAGCATGATAACTACATTGCCACAGTACGGACAGAACCTCACTTTATGGTCTTGTTAGAATGTAAATTATGTAAGAGATGCTGAATCAATGGTGAGTTTGAGTCCCATGATTTGCCACTGCACTATTACACATTCCAATCACTAGTATGACATCAAGGTGTACAAGTAGTGCATCAGGCTGTAAACCTGAAGACATCATGAAGTTATCTGTATATATTGAAATCCTAGCTATCAGGATTTTTTTTCTAGACCAATATCAAGGATTGTAGTGATTTTATAGCATGGCTTTCAATGGACTGGTTTTGAAAATGCTCATCTACTGCCATGTAAAACAAGCCATTCATTCGAAGTGCTCATAAAATGTTTCAGTTTTGATGTTCCCTGTAAAAAGATTCGAGCAAATTATTTTTATGTATATAATTACAGGTGTCACAAAATCCAATATGTTATGATTATGTTTTTGCTTTGGGAATATTAATTATGATATTTTTTCCTATGGAAATTAATTATGTTTTTTTTGGTGTATGTATTTTCCAGCTGGTTTAATGGATGTCACAAAATCCAATTATGTTATGGATGTTTTTGCTTTGCTATGGAAATTAATTATGATTTTTTTTGGTTTTGTTTTCCAGCCGGCTCAATGGGCGACCTGCTAGGTTCTGATACTGTCACGTTAAATAGGAACACCCTGGCTGCTCTCATCAACTCCGAGAGGCGGTGAGTACCACAGTTGTCTCCCTTCCTCTGTGTCAATCTGTTTTTGTACTTTAATTTCTGTTTTTTGTACCATAATTCCTATCATTGGAATTCCTGGTACTAATTTTCATGGATATGATGATAATTAGTAATCTGGGTTTTGTTTCACAGAATTCTTGTATCCACTAAAAGATGATACAAGAATGTTATGTCTTATGTCATTGTTTATGGAATGTTGTAATAAGAACAGTTGTAATGTGTATTTTTCAAGAAATATTTTAGCTTTTCCACTAAAGCATGAAAGCTGGATATCTCAAGCTATGAGGTGATCGTTATATTCACCAGCAGCAAAAGGCCATGCTAAGCTTGGTAGTTCTAGCATTGATATTGAGTGAAATAGACAGCCGTATATTACAAAAGTTTGTTATTATTATACTGAGTATTTTCAATTTTATTCCTGACAATGCGGAAGTGAAACGATAGTGTGTATCAACATATGCCAACAAAGATCCCTTGTTATGATTGTACACATGTCCTTGTTTACATTCAAGTCATTAGTGTCATTTCTTTGTAGGGAAAATGGAATGCAAAAGTTTAGTAAATTTGTGCATGTGCAATATGTAAACAAGTACTGATGTGAAGGAGTTGTATACATTGCCATGATAGTTATAGCTGTCTGAAAGTAACATCAGTATCTGATTCATAATACTTCCAAGTAGTAACATTTGGTTTGCCATATTGCCAAATGGTTACGGTCATTGCCTTAGGTTACATTATTGCCAACATTAGACTGATGCCTTGTTGCCTGATTTTCTTTCTTGCCATGACAACATTATTGTTCATTTCTAAGACTGATATTCCCCATTTTAATGCCAAACAGTAACATGTGCATTATTGCCAGTATAGTAACATTGCGCAGTGTTCTCGATTGCCAGTAGAGTAGCATTGCATAATTTTCTTTATTGCCAGTAAAATAACAATATTGCCCTATTACCAATGCAGTAACATTGTCCAATTTGCCTTGTTACCAGGCGGTAACCTTGAACAGTTTTCATTCTTGCCATTACCAGGCATATGTACCCTTGGATAACCGATGTGATAACATACATTATATACACTGAAGCGTAAGTCTGTTAAACACAGCTGCAAGCTGCCTGTCTGTCTGGCTGGCCTCCAGTGACTTCAAGCTGGTATTAGTCAGATCTCACCCTGCTGCCATCAGCCAGATCAGATCTCACCCATGTCAACGATTAACCGCACTCCGTTGGTAGCCGTTTTAGAGATAAATGTGATGCAGAAAGTTAAGAAATGGAGACTTTTTGCATTCTTTTGGTAGCTGTTTTGGAAAAGAAATTACATGCAGAAGGTTAAGAAATTATGACTTTTTACCTTTTCTGTTGGTAGCTTTTTTGGAAATAAATTATATGCAGGAAATGAGGATTGTATTTTGCATTCCATTGGTATCACTCGCTATAACTAATGGGCCTTTTAATGCCATATAACTAGTTGCACTATTTATAGGCAGCTATTTATGTGTGCATTGGCCTATCCCAAGGCTCCACCTATCTGTTGGTAACATGAACCAATTGCCCAAGGCGATAATTTATATAATCTCTGTCTGTTTGCATTAATGACCTACTCGGTGTGGTAGTAGTGTGGATTAGAATGTGGCAAAGATTATAGCTGTCAATTTTAGTGAATAAATAATGTAACGTTTCCATGTTCAAGTTATTATTTGTCACACGTAAGTTAATAATAGTATCTATAAGTAAAGCTCTACAATTAATATTACATTATCAATATTATCTATCTGTAATATTTATTTACACAAGATATAAATATTATTTACCTATATTAATTGTTTCCATTATTTTTCTACATGTACAGCTTTCTATCATATATGGGTGAAATATTCCTGCTGTGACGAAAAACAAGAATTCAATCCTATCTGCAGAATTTCTGCAGAAAGTAAAGCATTTGAATACATGGTTGGCAACGTTGTTTACGTATTAAAATATCAGATAATGTACGCATGAATTCTGGATAAGTTTGCAAGTCCCAACAAATTCCCATAGTGGGCAATAAACTTAAAACTCTTAAGGATATTATTTTCATGAATATTTATATTCTTCCTGCTATAACGCGATTCTGATCAATAAATCAGGTATATGTTTTCATTTTATGGCAGATATCTTTTGATCCAGACTTGAAACTTTATCTTTATCAGGAATATGGCCGTCGCCACCATGATACGTAATATCGTGCACACGATCTTCATCTCAATATCTAGTTTTTAGACGCAAACTATGTTTGGAATGTGTTTTTCAGTTTTCACGGTTTAAATAACGTGCAGTGAAATTTAGGTTCAGGTTAATAGGTTTGAGTGTTTATGTCGTTAGGAAAGTAATCGTTTTGGTTTATGTTACTTTATTGTTTGACTTGGCTGTTGCTGTTTTATGGCATTGTTATATGTGGCCTGCAATGTTATATGTGGCCTGAAATGAGTTTATGTCAACTATTATAATAGCCATAACTTCCAGGCAGAGTAAATGTTTCAATGTCAACATGACGAAAGACGGGATATTTTTGGCTTCTATAATTAATGATTTGCTTGAAAATAAACTTGTACAAGTTTATGTATATATTCGTATATTTTAGAGTGAATGTTTCAATGTCAACTTGCTTGTGTAATTAATGATTCCCTTGAAAATAAACTTGTACAAGTTTATAATATATTATTTAATGCATAGTAAATATTCATATGGTTTTCGTTCAACATTCAGTCATCACGATGTGCATGCATTGTTGTTTTTTATTAGTACATGATGTGCATGCATGGTTGTCATTCCTATGCATACCTGATACCTAAATTCATACCTTTTCTCTGACTGTATTAGGCTGGTATCGATGTCCTGCCAACAATAGATACCCTATTGAAATGTACAGGTATTGTTCTCCATCAACAGCAAGACAGATATAACTTACATCCGTTGTCTATGTTTTAAATTGGGACAATAGCTATTGGTGTAATTATTCTTAACTATAATTCATCACTTTGTTCATTGGCTCATGAGTGTATGGACTTGGGCGAGAGTGGGCTTTAGGAAAGTAAACTTGATATGGGGAATATCGGGTGGGTTGCAGTTATTGCGGATCATGTCGTGCCAGGTGTGCAGGATTTATCCGTGATTCACGTAAATGTGTTTAAATGTATTTTGCAGTCGCAAATAAGGACCACCTTGTCAGAATTTTTTTAGGGTGTTGCCAGATTGACACAGAATTTGAGAAAATCTAGCATGATGTAGATCCGTTTGCCATATAAGCGGTGTTCAAATATGTATATGTCGTCATACTTTACAATCGTACGATGCATTAATCGACCAATTAGAAGTCTCACAAGCAGTTTTCTATAGGGTATTCTAACTATCTGTCTTGGTCAAAATGGGAAATCAAAACTGAATTGTTGACAGATTCCACTTCTGAGACTTTTCCGTCAGTTGTCAGGAATGTAGGTTCTATTGATGCCTCGACCTGTCCTCAGTCAGAGCTCGTTGCTGGCATGTTATTGTTATCTGACCAGGTCATCTCGTTACCAGCTCCGGCGATGGCCTCCGTCAAGATTGCTGTCACACCCAGGCAGTCGGGGCATTGATATCTGGAAAAAAACAAATACAGTACCCCAGAGAGAGTTGACAGCCTTGTTTGTTAATCTTAACCTTTTCGAGTGGTTCACACTTCTCCAACCTTTCATCTTTAATGTCTTTTGTCACTACCACAACTGATTACATTTCTCATAAAGTATAAAAACATTTCACGTGTAATATAAATGTTTAATTATTTTTATATTTTCATTTCTACATAACAATTCCAGAAAGAAAAATAAATATGAATTACGTTTCGGTTTATTCATGTTTTTGTGACAGAAACGATCATAAATCAGGACAATTGATAAGACAGGAATGTCAAACATTGACTCGAGCTATGGTACGTCTAAAACTGGAGCAATGTATGGTGATGGGAGATATTGTAAATACACCGCCGTCCAAATCTCCGCCACTCGAGCGGGTACATGAAGTAGATAAAGCTAACACTTAGCGTACGTATTGCCGCTTTCATGTGGCCGGCATACCACTGACGCAGTACCTCTGGGGCTGTATGGGTGGACCACTGCCAAGTCTGTGTAATGTATGGCCTGTTTTAGTGGCCACTCGTGGAGGTAATGCTCGCATTGGAATGCTTGGCAGTCTTAGAATTGGAAGTACATGACACCTCGGTGACGATATCATGTAGACAATGACAATACCTTCAGAAGATAATAACATGAAAGTAGTACCTATCCTGTTTTTTGACAAAATTAAGTAATTGCTATTGACAAAAATAAGTTATTGCTCGTGACTAATATTTATTGTGTGGTTTATTCCTTGGCCAACTGTTAGGTACTGGTATTTCATACCAGGTGTTATAGCTGTATATGATTATCTGCAAGTGATGCTCAATTAGGTACAGGCACTGCTCTGTTGGGCATCTCCCATTGCCTTGAGATGAAGAGAGTTAATAGAGTTAACATCTTGAAAATGAAACATAATCATGGTCATTATCATAATAACGAAACTATTACTTTGTATTTTGTTTATTTATTTATGTTTTTAATTGGGGTTTAGAACTGCTTTCACGATATTTTCACTTTTTACTTTCCAACCAAATTTAGTTCATATCTCGATATGTCTTTGACATTTAGTGTATTGGTCATCATCAGTTTCTGGTTAGCACCTTGGAAAGGAAGCAATATCATGTTCATTATGATGACTGAAACCATCGCTTCTTTCTATTTTTATCGCTCTCCAACTAAGGTGAATAAGTATGCATTTGTTTGAGATGAAGCCTGATGTAATCTTAGGCTATGAAATTGTTGCAGTAACACAAAACAAATCGTGGCTGTTTATTGAGTAAACGTGGGCAGAGGCTGTTCCCCCCTGCTGCTTGTTTATTGCTGCAGCATGTCCAATGTTGCCTCATTACTGCAGCGTTGTCAGCCAGTGGGTCCTCAAGGACCTGAGTGGGTCCTCAAGGACCCGAGTGGATCCAAGCTCGTGTGGTGTGGGTCCTGTGGTGTGGGTCTATGCTGGTGTGGGTCCTCTGTGGTATGTGGTGTGGGTCCTGTGTGGTGTGTGTCCTGTGTGGTGTGTGTCCTGTGTGGTGGTGGGTCCTGTGTGGTGTGGGTCCTGTGTGGTGTGGTGTGGTGTGGGTCCTGTGTGGTGTGTGTCCTGTGTGGTGTGTGTCCTGTGTGGTGTGGGTCCTGTGTGGTGTGGAACTGTGTGGGTCCTGTGTGGTGTGGAACTATGCTGGTGTGGGACCTCCATCTATTAAGGGGAAACTTGTTCATTCGGCTTACTCCAAGTATCCAAATTTTAGATATCAGAGATTGGAGGTCAGTGAACCCCTAAAGGCAGCATGCTCTAAAGCTCTAAGAGTTCAGTGATGCTCTAAAGGGCAGCATACTCAAAAGCTCTAAATGCAATCTCCTTTCACTAGCAGCATATCGCTGTGAAACAAGAGTGCTCTTCCTGAAAAATGTGACATTTCTGGGTATTTTTTTAATAGAATTCTGTTGATTTAAGGCTAATATTGCTTTGTACAAGTTGTCCAACTAGAGATGTGGTTTGGGGGAGGGGGGATCCCGCACGGAAATCAAGTCAAGCTGTTCACCTGTCGCTATGAGAGGAATGCCTTTGATTGAGACACTCGCCGTCATGGCAACAAGAGGAGATTATCTCAGAAAAAGAACTGATCTATGTCAAACATGATGAAATTGTGCTACATGTTATGGAGGGAATTGTGCTCTGTCAATCCAGGACTTGATAAAATATTTGTTGTCGTTCATTGTGTTTTGGAGGAATTGTGATTGGAGTGTTGTTGATATTGTATGAATGTGCGTGTGTTGGATGGTCCATCATTCATACATTGACATTCAATAGGACACAAGTGTTCATTATGTCATCATGATCTAAGTTCTTCCCTATCATGTTTTGCATGTTTTATAGGACCCATGTTGGTGGAATATTTCACTATTTTATTTTATAACAGTGATTGCTGTTGCAACATGTGTACTTTCTTTTTGCAATTAATTAATTAACTTTTTAACTTTAGTTTGTAAAGTTACATTTGAGTCATATTTATTCGAATTTGTATAATAGTTTTTTTAAAGACAGTGTGTCCATATATTAGACTCCTCGTTAATTTTTTAATGACTACTAACTGATGTGGTCAGGTGTAGAGAGGGTAGCTGGCTGTAGAGAGTTGAGAACATCACACGTCGGCCAGTATAAAGGACAGACCCAGCAGAATGTCAGACGGTGTTGACCAAGTGTATTTGTTGGGAGCCGCGACTGTTCAGTTTGATTCTGTGTGTTTGTGGAGAGATCCGCCCCAATTTACAACCCTCAGAATTGCGCTCCTGTCTAGTACTCCTTCAGAATCATGCTCATGTCTATATATCTCAGCTATAGCTTTTAAACATGTAGCTAAGCTGTCAAAAGATCTTTATAGATGTCTCATTTCTAATGGAAAATATTTAACATTATGACAAGATATGTTAGTCTGGTTTCGTATCTGTTTTATTATTCCATGTTAACTTGTCTCTATATAAACCACCAAACTAAATAGATGGCATGGTATGTTGAGCCTATAGATCCATGTTGGATTTGGGTCCAAATTATCAGTAACTCTTAGTATTACTTGTAATGTATAGAACAAATATTTTTGAGATCCCGACCTTGATCATCACACATGTTTTGTTGGAAGCTTTCATCTCGGCATATATATACGGCCGATTGGACATATCAAGATACATTGTATAAACAAACACGTAGCCTCCAAATATTTGCAACACGTGTCTGACAGATTTCACCGTCGGCTGACCGTTGACCAATTAGGCGTGAGTGACCGCAGCTCCGACCACACACCCAGTCGCGGGACCGACTTCCGCACACCGTCCATAACCTGGACAGTTGTACGTCAGAGGTATTCCTGGTTCTAGAGGGAGATCCTGTTGTCGGACGTCAGGGTTCCCATACCTACATAGGTCACGGCAGCACAAGAAGCCCTCTTGGCATTTCTGGCAACACTCTGTCTTCACTCTACTTACAATGATGAAGCATTGAGGGTTGCTTCGTGTGATGGAGCCTGGGATTGAGCCCCACTTCAACACCAAACACACAGGTTGTCCATCACAACACAACACCAACCTGACGTTAACCCCTACACTGCCAAGTAAACATCCGAAGGGAATTTGCGATCAAAGCCTTCGTGTATGCATGTGAAATCGGGTTTGCAGATAATTGGAATTTAGGCAAGATTTGTGAAATTAAGGCAGTAATTAATCCTGGTCCCGTCAGCTCTGTCAAAATCCTGCTGGTTTGTGTCGTTGGTGTTTGTGGTCAATGTCTTCCTGTTGTTTTTGTAATGCAATATCTGTTCAAAATTACACATTTTCACCAATTTGTGGTTATGACAACTACTTTTACAGTACTTTGAATTATTACCAGATAAATATAACTTTTTGGGAATTTATCAAATTTTTATATCTGCTAGGATGGGACTATTGTCAATTCTTTCAAGATCCTAAGTTGGCATAACTTGTATCCAATCCTTATTATTTTTATCAAATATTTCTGTGATTTCCTATTTGTTGCTGCATTGGATAATGGACCCAAATTAGTAGATGTAGGGTTAATCTGTTTGACCATGAAAACTCACTTGACCAGTAAGGATTTCACATGCTGTGTTTGTGCACTGTAAAACATACCTGTACAGCATTGTTTGGTCTAGGTTTTTGTGTATGTTGTGGGATTGTGTTCTACAACAATGTCCTATAGGCCGAGGCAGTTGCAAGCACCATTCTGAATAATACTGGGTCCAATTCATGGATCCAGTTCTACACCAACAGAGAGTATATACATTTCTATGCATGGACATTTTTTATATTCAGCTAGGATTAAGATTATGGAGATACTGCCCTGGTAGGCTTATGGTGGTCACTATCTTTTTTATTAATTTTTATATATACTGTATATGAAGATGGCGATAGATATACTATCAAGTATCTACTATATGTACTAGGCGGGGCTGCTGTTGTACTTCACATACACTGAGAATGGTCCCACAAATGCATTAACAATGACCGAGAACCTGAGAGAATGCCGACAATTATGAATGCCAAATCACAGCGAATTATTTCCAGTGCTTTCCTTTGTGTGACTTCATTGTTCGAACGACAATAATACCCAGGTCGATACACTCTTTGAGTAGTTTGCTATGCAGTCACGAGCTCAGCATTTCCTCCATATTGATATAGGTACCCGGCCAGTACACGGGCTAGTACATGGACCAAGGCTAAGCAGGCGGTAGTACTACTATTACTTCTCCTACCTGCATTCCGCCACGTGCTCACCTGTTGTGTGCTGGACATGCTACGGTGCCCGCTGATGCATGAATGACTAGTTCTGGTCCTACGATTACATAGTAATGGCCGATTAAGCATACAACTTATAGGTTATTGATCAACATTTTTTAGTCCACAGATTATGTTGACGGGCGACATGTGACCGTATGTTGGGTGTAGTTGATATAAGTGTAAATAGAAGTGGGTGTATATTGCCAATATTGTATACCAATGTATGTAATATTTGCGTACTGTATGCTGACAGTATGCTATACAAACTCATATTCCCAGATAATTAGTCATGTTTTACTGTATTCATAGAGTTCATGTATATTGATTTCCATATTATCGAGATGTTTCCATATTTACCTCAAAATAAACAGTCAGGTGACAATGTCGAAGAAGTAGTCAATCTTATGGAATACACGTGAAACAATTCCCCAAATTCCCGCAGCTTTAACTTATTTATTTAATTTAACGGGGGAGTTTTACCAGTATTATTACTGTATTGTGGCCAGTATAAATATTATATTTGATCCTGGGTTTTCTCCTGAGACAAACGTGTGTTATGGACCGGCGAGGGATAATCAAATAAATGTGTGACGACTCCCACAACCCAGAACAAGCTAACTTTGAACAAGTTTCACTGTTTGTTTTATTAAAGCTCCTCTCGCAGATAGGCAGGAAGTATTTTGGAAATATTATTTGTTTGTTATTATTCCATTTCAAATGCAAATCTTGCAGGTAGCCGAGATAATATGAAACACTTTATTTCAAGCACAGGAAATATGTCTGGTAAACATCTATTAAAGAAGACAAGACACTTCTAAAAGAAGACGTGTGTTTTTGTTTTTGTGTGGTGCCAATTTCAGTGCATTATAACAAAACTAGGATTTAATGACCGTCTTTGTACACCAATTCATTCTTCATACTTAAATCTGTTCTTTTCAATTTATTACGATTTGAGAAATATTGTATGTACTTTTACGAAATACTAACATAATCATTGATATTTAATGCTTTGTTGATATATTTAATATTTAATATTTTATGTATAATTCAACTATTTTAGTACGTGAACAAATTTAATCTAGATTGTTGTTACGGCAGTGTTGATGGCTGGGAGGACTTGTTAGTATTTTGACCCTGTAATTATAATTGAATTCTGACGTTTTGTAAGAAGTCACCATGGTATAGGTGTGATTACGGCACTAAGGTAACCAACCGCGTGACCTTCAAACACCTAGAGATGGGCAACTACTGACATTAAAAGTTCACACGGTCATCATAAGGTCACTGCTATAATAGTCGCAAACAGGTTTACTGAAATATGGATATTATGGTAATTATTTGTTTAATATTTGAGACACAGCACCCCTGTTATGGGATTATGGTTATATTTTATGATTTAATATCTTTGGGGGGTTAAACATGTCAAATGTGAGCTATGCCTCTTAGCTATTTAGGTATATTTACTTCATCTTGTCATAATTATGTGGCTATAGGACAAGTAGTCTATAATCTTCATGGGAAGTAGGCGATCCAGTTTGTCATTTCAAGAACATTTAGTTTACCCTATATTTATAATATTTATTAGGTCTCTATTCTTTCATGTAGTAACCACCGTATATTTATATATTTATTTACATATCCTTAACTTTGTTCATTTATCTATATATTTGTACATATAACTTAATTATTTTCTTTGTATGATATTAAAGAGTGGATCTCGTAAGCATCCAGCTTTTATCCAATCCCATGAAAATTTGGTCAATAAATATGTTTAAACTAAAATATATACATGTATTTATTAAGTCTCTATACATTTACTATTGTGAATACAGTACTTGTATTTATTGATTATTATGATATAGGAATACTATCCTTCTCTCCAGTAATTAGTATGCCTTTCACTGCTGTTATATTTATCTCAAAATGATTTGTCATCATAAGGACATGTCTCCTAGTTTATGTTTGTCATATATAATATAGAGACACCAGGTTTCCAGGCAAACACATTCTATCTCCTCTGTCCTTTTCTCGATCCCTTCCTCTCTCATACCGATGTCTTCATTTACTATTAGGAATACAGTCTGTAATAATATATGAATAATAATATATGCTCAGTATCTATTGCATTAAGATGGTAGCTGTTGTCTTTATGTCTTCAATTATTATGGGCAATACAGTGTGTTATAATATAGGAATAACATATGCTCAGTATCTATTATAAAGATGGTAGCTGTTGTGTTTATGTCTTCAATTACTATGGGCAATACAGTGTGTTATAATATAGGAATAAAACATGCTCAGTATCTATTATAAAGATGGTAGCTGTTGTGTTTGTGTCTTCAATTACTATGGGCAATACAGTGTGTTCTAATAATTATAGGAATAAAATATGCTCAGTATCTATTATTAAGACGTTAGCTGTTGTGTTTATGTCAGGCTGCTCAAAATGATAGGATTTGTCATCATAAGGAAATGTTTCCCAATTCTGGTGTGTCATATACATGTCCTCTCTCCTCTTCTACCTGAACTCAGGTATTGATCCGGGTTAGCCTCACCCGAGGAATATACATTTATTTGGTGCTATTTATAGCCCACTGATTCACTGTGCTAGATAATGGATCCGTTGTGGGCATGCCTGACATATCTAGTGACTGACGGAGGTGTGTTGTGTGTTTACCGGAGACAATTAACTGCTGAATTGATGGCCACCTATCTACCTGGGATGACAGAGTCATGCTTCAGAATATACGCTTTCATTAAATACTCCCACATCTATGATGGGAGGTGGACCTGGCAATGCAACCAAGCGACAATGGGATTTGGGAATTAATTGTTGATCTACATGTTAGGAATATATTTCTTTCATTTGTTTTCTATTTCTTAAACCCCTCTAAAATTATTTTTGAACTCTACACATGTGGGAAAAAAAAATTTAATTGAAAAAAGATAAATGTCCCATTGCTAGTTGAATGTAATTTGTAGTGGTAATGGTAAAGCGGTCTGGAACTAAATAATCATTGTTTATAGTAGTTGTATCTGTTTGTTTTCATACTTGTAGATCTATGCAATAATTGGTTTCATACTTTTAGATCTATGGAATAATTGGAAATTATATTGTCAAGTTAAACATGCCACACAATTACATAGATTCACGCACAGTTGGCCGTTTCCTGTACTGAATCACTTGTATATGCAGAGGAGAATATTAAAGTGCAAGGTAAAGAATATATCCGCATGCCGAATGATCATTGAAGAGTTTTTTTGTTGCGAGAGTTGCTGATCCCCACATGTCGTGATAGCTGTCTGTGTCTCTCATTGTGCACAGCCTACCCAGAAATATGGTGTCCTTTGAGTAATTGTGCCAATACCGTCCCCACTGTATGCATACAATATAGGCTTTTTGAGCAATCCTGATATATGCATTATATGACCGGGACCAACTCATGTTCTGCTGTTTCGGATTTGTCTGGTGTTTGTGACGATATATGATGTGACTGGATGTTTGAGGTTTGCCTTGTTGATAGTGCCATCTGCGGGTGTGAGCAGCTGTTTAATGCTGTGCGCATTATACGCATAAAGAACGAACACATCTATTGATTACTCAGGAATCTGTTTCCGTCACACGAGTTGACGACGACGTCGGGTGTGGCTCTGGGACAGGTAGATGAAATTGGGAAATACTCGTCCGAAGAGACGGAATACCCTAAGGATACCCTACACCTAATGTAGTTGTTAACGCGGCCACCCCAGAGTAGGTTCAATGGACCCGGGTAATTAGCAAGAATGACCCAGAGAGCCATTAAGAAGCTGGTGACAATGGGTGAGGAGAGACAGTGGAGTAAGGACTCCAAGTCAAATGACCAGTTCCCTGTGGCCAAGTACATGGCCCTGCCCAATGGAGTGCGACCAGATCCCAGTGCCTCAGGCAGTGGGGGCTTCTCGACCGCCGTACCGCGACACAGGGAGCAGACAGCGCTCGGCCAGCAAAGGCAGCCAGTCAGAGGTGTTCACTACCTGGAGAATGGTCGGGTCCTCGGGACTCCTGGGTCATTGACTGTACACAGCAACCCACGGGCAGCGGCCTACGTTATCACACACAGTCCTGACAGGCAGAAGGCTGCAGTGTACGTTTCAGGTAGTCCTCCACATAATAAGACTGCGGTGTGCTCTTCCAGTGTGCCTGAAACCTGTGGTACAGTGACAGGCTACGGAGGTGCTCGTAGACCAGGTCGACAGACACAGCGAGTCAACACACCAGTTGCTGCTGTCGTTACTCAGAATGGGACATCTTCAGGTGTGACAGGAGAAGTGTGGACCAAGGGGGTCTCCGTCAGCCCGCGTTATCAGAAACGGGCGCAGTCCACTCCCCCACAGGTGTATCGCAGCAGAGGGGACAGATTGCCAAACACAGCCAGCCCGGGTCAACACTCCTCCAGTCGGAACAACTCCAGTGTTTACGACGGCGTGAATGGATGGCTGTCGGCACACAGACCCTACGAGACCTCGGAGACCAGCGCAGACGTGAGTAGGGACTCCACCGGTGTCGAGGAGATCCCACTCGGAGGCGAAGCAGCCCGACTTGAGTCGGCATCTGCCACCACCCCGATCTCGCAAAACTACAGCGCACTCCCCACGGGGAGACACAAGCTCATCATAGGGAACACCAAGGATACGGATGATTTTGTGATTCCGACGACGTCGAACGGCGAGTTTATCATGATGGGAAATTACTACGATCCCCAGGAGCTGTATGGGACGCATTCGCGGACTTCCAACCTTGCCAAATCCAAAGGGAAGTTCTCGAGCATGCCGTCACTGTTCGGCTCGAGAGACTTGGACAAAAAGGCCATGAAAAAAGAGATGAAGAGGATTAAGGAGGAGGAGAAGAGGCTGAAGAAGGAGGAGAAGAAGAGGAGGAAGATGGAGAAGAAGTATGCGACTGTGGGACCGAGAATTATGCAGAATAATTGGAATTATATCCCGAGGCCCATTGAGGATGTGTATATGAGGCCCAAACTCAGAATGAGGGTGGTGCCCATCGACTTTGAGGACGGTCCCTCCAGTCGACCCCCATCGGTTCCCCCACCCCCTCCCCCTGATGTGGGGCTGCGCAGGAGATACCTACATGCCAGTGCCCCTGATCTACTGCGGATAGAACAAGTGTATGGGTCTCTCAGCAGGGAGAGACCACCCCCTCAGCCTACCTCAGTGTACCAACGCAGGTGGGTCATTTAGCCTCTAAAACTGCAGAAATGTCAAAGTTTATTTAGTATATCCCATTATGAACCCTGAAAAATATAATTGTTCTGAATATTCACTTAATATTCGATCGATGAGTGGTCAATAATATATATTCAATTAATGCAGAAACATTATTTAGGTACAACAAATTTAGTATAAGATGTCTCACTTCCTCTATATCTATTCTAAATTTATTTCTTATGAAGCATTTCATTACGTATAACTTGTTGACAATCACATTCCTGTGGTATGATAGTGCAGGGCTTGTCTTTGTTACTGTGTAATGTATACCTTGAGTCATGTCTGTTGATGTTCCCACTCCCAATGATGGCATAGACACCATGCATGTACGTGTGGGTGTATAGGTGCCATGTATTTACCATCCATTGGTTTATACACATCATACATTTAACACTGCTTATGTACAGACACCAGGCATTTACTATTGCTTATACAGACAGTTCATATTTCTACCACTGGTTATTCAGACACCATACATTTACTATTGGTTATACCATGTGCATCTACAACTGGTTATACAGGCACCATACATTACAACTGGTTATAAACACCACACATTTACCACTGCATGGTTATACAGACACCATACATTTACTATTGGTTATAAACACCACACATTTACCACTGCATGGTTATACAGACACTATACATTTACTATTGGTTATAACATTCCTTTAGATGTAATAATTGAGGAAGCTTTTTCAAAATTCTCTATTCATAATTCACCCCCATGCTATAGTATGCTGATCTCATTATATAATGTCACCATGATTCAGTGCTGAACTACATTTATGAGTATTAAGCCAGGTGAGTTAATCAGCAAATATCACACGGCTTAACCTAAATATTGGCATAGGTCTGTATACCTAACAATACACAGGTTTATTTATTCAAAGATTCAGATAATTTTGCCAGGGGGTATGCCAACACTTTCCAATAAAAGTACAAAATCATCTACTTTTATTTTATATACAGCTAATTTCTGTACACAATTTTTGTTTTCATAGTGCATTAACCTCATGATCTAATGGTTTAGTACACAGTATATTGAGGCCATTATTATCAAGATGTTAGTGATGGTATTTAGGCTGAAGGCAACAGTTCTCATCTATTCTGATGGTAGTTTCCGGTTGATATATATTTCTCACGAGTTTGTCAATATGTCTATAGGGTATTTAGATACACAACGTGATGAATCGATGTCAGAGCCTAGTGTATACATATGTTAGTCTTTACTATGATATATATCTGACATTTGTGCTCCGGCTGATATGTACAGCTGTCAATGGTATGAACGACACGTGTCCCTTTCTTGTCATTGTAATGTTACAACGTCTACATCAATAACATCCATGTCAGTCCAATACTCCACTGAACTTCCATTGAATTCACATATCTACTCAAATATTCATGGCCGTTCTTTTGTGATACTGTATGGATATGATCTATGGCTAGTTTCATGCCTTATTATACACTCAATTTATGGGGAATTCATATTCAAATCAAGGGAATGCGTATATGATATATGCTATTGTGATACATGAACCAATTTCAACGTTGGTTCTATGATAAACGACCATGTTTTATTTCTTTATTCCAAATGCACGTTTTTTCAAACTGTAAGGTTACAATGCGGTACTGCATAATGTTATCAAAGAAGATATGTTTTACTGTGTCATGGTAAAAATTTGACTGATTATGACATTGTAATAATATAGTCGCATACCATAACATTATTACTGTAGTATGACACTGTCTATGAGCATCAGTTTTACTGTTATGACAAGATGGTTGACACACTGCATGTAACACTGAGTGATTGATGTTCTTTATCTCCATACCAAGCCTGACCTCTACAAGTGTTTTAAGAGTCAGCTCCATGTGGAGACCTGCACTATGTCAATACCAGATGTGTTACGTCACTGTGTTCTAGTGTAATGTTAAACAATAGTGAAGGATCTTGTTGTTGATGACCAAATAGAGCAATCAGTCAACTCTCAGTTGGTGACTGATTCACGAATGTCTTTCAGTTCTATCTCGCCCATGCGGGGAAAACAACATTAACACCCCAAAATCTCTTTCATTCTCACATATTCTTCCTTCCTTCTCTCTATATTTTCTGTCTGCATATCTTTCTTTCTACTTTTCTCTTTCTTTCATCCCCCACTCCTTTTCCTTTACTCTTTCTTTTTTGTTTCTTTATCTTTCTCTCCTTTCCCTCACCTCTCTTTCTCTCCTCTCTCTTTCTCTTTTTCTGTATTTTTGCTTTCCTCCTTCCTTCTCCATCTCTTCCTTTCCACCCATCCCTATATTTATAATTAAGCATTCATGGTATTGGTCAACTCAACTAGCTTGTACACCTATCTATTGACCAATCCTTTCTCCGACAGCATTGTCAAGATGTACTTTGTCAATAACTGAATCTTCTAGAAGAATAATTCCTCACATTGTTCTGATGTATTTGTCAAAACACAATTGTACAAATACTTGATAATGATTTATTGCCGAGGTGACAAAGGTTCATTATTACATTCCTGATGTTCAGTGGAGTGATAAGGCCACACTAAAGGACATTCGGATCAATTGTACTGCAGGTATATGTAGGGCAAATGTCAAATACAAGCACAAATGATAATAGAAGCATGACAAATTGATCAATTTCAGTTTGTTGATTGAACTTATTTTACATAGCAAAGATGATAATGGTTGTTTTTGATTACTTTTTTTTTTTATTGTATAGAAAGCGTTCCGGCTTTGTAATGTATATATAGTAGAGAGATTTAAATATATAAAGAAAACTTTGACTTTAAATCTGTAGGTTTTATCTGCAGCCTGAGGGTGGTCAGGGTTAACAAGTGGGTGTGAACAAGTGGTAATTATGGACCCATTGAATAGTGGACATGTGCCTATAGCACCTACTGGAAACCACGTTTCATTGTTAAAGTGCTGTCACACTCTTAATTACAATTAAACAGCTGCAGTTAGTGTAAATTACACTGATGTTTGAGAGACGAAAACAGCAAAACAAAAAGCAGTGAATTGCTGTTGACTTTAAGTGGAGGTTAGGCAACATATGCTTTGAATTTTGGCTAATCTTGCAAATAAATATAGACATAAAATAGCTGTTTCCTTCCTTGCCTCGGGCGGTGTGTTGTCACAGCGGTACCTGCCGTTTTGTTCCTATTGTGTGGAGAACAATGCAGCAGGTATGACATAGGTAACTGCCTGTCTATGCCTACGGGCGTCGGGGTGGGTGTGACAATAGGAGGTGTCACAGGGCTCTATAACCTAGGGTATCCTCATCTATCTCTCCCTCTCTCCTGATCCCCCCTAGGATGTCAGTGTTACGGCATGTACCACTGCCCAAGTGTCTTAGTCCAGCAGTAGTCCGTCAAACATGTCTAGCCTCGGGGTACGAGTTCTGATTGATGGTTTCTGGTTATCACGACCAACCGACCGACCGAGATGCATGAAATGTAAAGTAGAACTGCTAATGGGGTTTCTCAGATCGAGGAGGTCGTTATATTGCACTTATATGCAAACTTACACATTCTCTATATGTCAACTGAATCTTCAGAAAATGATGTGAAGGTTAAATGTCCACATCTGGATGACAGTAGGTCAATGGATGATTTATTGTCTGCGTAATAACTCGGTGTGCATAGTTATCATACCTACCACAATGATACATACATTTTTGTTGTTGTTAGGCCATAGTTATTTGATTTCCTGGTTTACAGATTATTGTGTGATAATGTTTTTCTTGGGCGGTCAAAAATATAGATAATTGTAATTTGATATTTTGACCAGTAGGTAAACATAATGATAATTTGAGATTATAAATGGTTGGTTGACATAAAATAAATATAATTGGTGAACATAATTGTTAATAATTGTTATAAATCCAGTACACATAAATTGTTCAATTTTTGTTCCAAAGTGGAGAAAGAAAAATTGGTCGGCAGATCCATCAACCAGAGAATCAAATAACTCTTGCCTTAGCCGGATGTGTATGTGACCTCCACATTCTCATCCCAACATCTGACATACACACCTGGATAGTTATAATGCTACAGTGATGTAATGATAGAAAATTATGTAAAGCACAATGTCACGTTTATATCATTTGGAAATAGAACAGATTCATGACCTGTCATAGTTTAGTTTGTATAATAGAAACATTGAAACACCTAGGGGTGTTTCTCCATTGGAATTTTAAAGAAAAATGTTGATATTTTATTATTGTATATGTTATGACACACCAGCTTATGCTAATTTCTAAATTCTTTGATACTTTCACCTTTCTCAATAGCGTACCAATGTTGCTGACATACATTTGATTATTTTTCTTTTAACAAACTCTATTTATTAACAATTCTAGGAACAGGTGCTATGTTCATACCTAAAGTGCTGTAACCTTTTGCTGGTTTGATCGTGAGCACTTATACCTGAACCTGAGGCCTGTATGGAACCTGAAAATTGAACATTCTGTTTTGAACCCAATATCGTCATCAAGGACAGAGAATTTCAGAAGTCTTTGTGACTATGGACATCTTTGTGAAGATGGGCCATGAATTATGAGCATTATTACTGAACCCTATGTCTGTATGGAAGCTTCTGTTTTGAACCCAATGTTGTCAACAAGGACAGAGAAACCCAAATGACGTACATGTACTACCAATTTTAGTACAACAGGCCTTTGTGACTATGAACACCTTTGTGAAGGTGAGCCATGAATTGAGCTTGATGAACGAGTCAATATTGTCACGATCCGTAAATTATATATGTGTTGCAGACACTACCTCCTTCTAATGACAATACTAATATTGTACATACACACAACTAACACATTCAGTAGAGATTACATACAACCATTGCACAATTATATAGTGATTATATGAGCAGAATAACAGGCACATTATATGGCTGGTCAAACACAGATGCATCGTGAGCAGAGTGTTATTGATGAGCTCATTCTGTTCCCTGTTTACTTTACACTTATTGAATAACTAGCTACGTAAACCTGTACAAGTAAATGTGTGAGTAAACTATCTGCCTATTTTGTTGAGATATTCTCGAGTTGAAAGAAAACTCCAATTACACTTGTTTATTCAAAGGTTTTGGACTTTGATCAATGTATTTATGCCTGTGGATATCTAAGTGAAGAAATATGGTATTTGATCAATGTCTTAGTGCCTGCAGATATATCTAGGTGAAGAAATATGGTCATAATCCAACTCCTTGCCTGTGGCCAGGTTTTGTATTGTTTGTTTTAATTTTTTGGGTGGTTTACTGCTCATTTAGAGGTTATTTCGGTCATACTACATTGTGCCAATTTACAGCTAGAGTAGCCTTCAGTGTGTGTAGGACATGTACATGGTGTTAGTGTAGAACTGGAAGCTTCTGCTGGTACTGACAAACCAAAGATGATAGCTGCACTGGGACACTGCTGACAATGCCCCTGTCATTGACAACATTGGCAATTTAACCCTCTCCCTGTTGTATATAGGCACAGACACGGCTCTTTAGGACATTTCCAGTTGCCTCCAGTATGGAGAGAGTTAATGTTCATCAATGCCTGGCAACCAGGGTGGGTTTGAACTCGGAACCTTTAGCTACAATGTTTGGAGATGAACCACTATGGATACAAGCTAAATGCACATGTGTATTTTATTGGCTAAAGTCCATAGTGAGGTTATTTCAACATTAATATTCGCTATCCTACTTTTGGAGGGCTCTGATATCACGTGACATCCTCATGTCGGAGGTCAGTCATTGGCTGTTGTTGACTGTGGTGAAACACCCTTGATTGCACTCTTTCAGGCTATAATCTTATATATACTCACTCAATCAGCCAATGAGTTGATAGGTATGTACTTGATCAATCTTGGATCAGATCGGTCAAGATCACCATAACAGCAGGGAATTAGCCATACGTATATTACCTGCAGCTTGTGTCAGGTATACAGTGCAATATTAAAACAGCAAGTGGACTGGTCATCTTTAAAGATATTTGTGTCGTGGTGTATGGGTTAAAGATTCACGCTGCAGTGTTGAACAACAAATCACTTGTATTACATTTTTTTTGCATATACATGTACATGAAATATTCTCGCTGCGACGTAAAGCACTAATTCATGCATTCACTTATATTATATTACTCACTTTAGTGATGTTTGGAGCAAAGTTATATTTTATTCTTTCCTGATGCAACCCACCAAAACATTGACATTTGATTGATGTCAAATTTTGGACAAGTTGAAGTTTGTGAAATATATAAATTGTAAGTAAGTACAAATTTTAAAATGTACTTTTTTCAATGAGATAGAATGTGCTAACGCCAACACTCATGGCCTGTCCCCGAGATTATGAAACTTTTTGAGTACGAGTTCATGCTCAAGCTAAAAGTTTACATGATATTTTATGAACAAAACTTTGAGTTCAACATTAAATCGTACTCAGAAAGGTTCCGTAATCTCGGGGCCATGTCTTTTATTGTAAGATCAGCACTGCATGAAGGACAAATAACAGTCGATTATATCTCGAGATAGGCGTGACTTTTTCAATACTGCGGTTAGTTTTATGGGGCAGTTAGTGTCACGAAAACAATAAAGTTAAGACCTGGAAACAATCGGGTTAAGAAACAGTATACTGGACTTTAATAAATAATTGTGGTTTATATGGATATGACCTAGATAATATCTACCTGTAATCGGGGAAACTAAAGACATTAAGCTGTATATCGGAATGTCACATAGTGATATTCAGCTTGAATTTCAAGAGAATTGTATGGAGGATATATCCCTTTACTG
Source organism: Lepetodrilus fucensis (assembly GCA_032361325.1). NCBI lineage: Eukaryota > Metazoa > Mollusca > Gastropoda > Lepetellida > Lepetodrilidae > Lepetodrilus > Lepetodrilus fucensis. Next base: position 4,290 of record JAUTBV010133154.1, on the reverse strand, counting down.
CAGTATTCTGTGGTTAAGTAATCTCCACCCAAACTAAACATGAGAGTGAAGTGCTGTCTGTAGGGTGGACTTAATTAAACTGGTATTTCTTAAGTGATACAAAATTTGATACTTGAGAACAAGACAGTTGATTATTTTATATTCTACTGCTATCATCATATGTAGCTTGGAGGTAAGATATTTGCATTGGACATGCAGTGTATCGCCTAAGGCAGCTGGTCATCCATATATCTGACCACCTCGCCCTGTAGGTACATGTATATCATGTTCAGGTCAATAGGTTGGAATCTGGCCAAATCTCAGCGTAGTGGACCCAAGTAGCTGAGGGTCCTGCTTGATAGATGGGTCAATAAATATTTATGACCCGCTTGGACGATAAAAGGGAGAATTGTAAACCTGTGGGGTACCTGGGGTTCATTGAGAAAACGAAATAACCTGAATGGTGGGTCAGACAGTCTGCATGGCGGGGACTGGGATCTGAGCTGGTGGTAAATGACGGAACAGTGGCGGGTATACTGAGGCACACCAGTGTTAAATCACTATTGGGAAAATACCCGTGGTTTTATGGCATCATTGAATGCATGATAAATAATATCGCAGTATGATGTTTAATATGACTAATACGATATTTGACTGTGAGGGTTAAGTAAGCAGTAGGGACCAAATAAAACGTGATGTCAGGTTTGTGACGTCAGCTGGAAGTGGTTATTCCCCTTAATTTTGATTATCTTCTCGTACTTGCTTTGATTAGTTGAAATATTATTTCTAAGATTGCACACGGGACTGTTTGAGTTAGAGATATCAGAGCTGTTATCATTTACCAGTTGTTTATATTCAAGTATTTATTTTATAAAGGAAATCACATACGATCAATACACATTTCTTGAATAGCAGGTATGTTAAATTGTCATGGAAGTTGTAAACAACCAAATCAGTACTTTTCCTAACAGTAATTGGTGAAAACAATCAACTATATCATCTACTTCACATGGAGATAAACACTGTCTGAATTAGTAAGAAATTATATCAGAATGTTTATGGCAATTCACATCCGGATTCAGATTCAGTTAGAACAATAATGTGAAACAGTTTTATACACTAATAATGACGGATGAAGGACTATCAATTCGCTCAACTGTTTTTTCCCTTGCAGTGTTTCCGGTATTGTGATGCATTTCATTCACAGCAGGAAATTGGGGTTATCAGGGATCAGCATCAGTAATGTCAAATAACCAGTTTTAGGGGTAGTTCTACGAATACTTTTGACTAGTATTTGTGGTTATATCTGGCTTACTGGTATGTAACTAATATTTGTAGAAGAGTCCACTTAACAGATAGGTGCAAACATTCATCATCCCAATCCCATTCACTAGGTAATGGATAGAATATCACTAATTAAACTTTAAAGGAATATTTTTTAGATATTTCTTTTATTTTGTAAAGCGGTTTTGAACAAGCTATGTGCATGAAAAAAGTGCTATATACATTTGGTATATTTGGTAAGAACTGAAGTGTTGAAGTATATGATTGTCAATCCACATTGGTATATGATTGTCAATCCACATATGATAATTGTTTGTGATGTGATGCCATATCCTTGGTAGATTGAAATCCAGAAATCCCCTATTTGTGACAAATTGAGGAAGTGTTCCTTCTCGGTTATAGTACACATGACAACACAATTGCTGATTTATGCCTGGATTGTGTGATTGCAGCTAGACCCTGCCATGGACACTAACTACACTACATGCACTTTATAACTTTAATTATATATGGCTTACAGGTCTGCAGTCACAACAATAGTCATTTAGTGCAAGTTTTCTTTGTTATCCAATTCTTCAAGTAAACCGTTGTTATTTGATACTCATAGCTGCAGATTATATAAATAGAATTGTGCATGTATTTAAGATAAGGACAAAGGTATTAATTCATTCTAATTTTAGAAATTGCTAGCTGATTAATGTAAAAACGTAGACTGAGATTATACACCATTGTATTATCAATCATTGTATTACAAATGTGAATACAATAATGTGGCTCTCTTCAGTGTGTGACTTACTGATATCCCTTTTATATATCTCAAACACATTTGAGAATTCATAAATTAAATATTAAATAATTTAATATCGGAAATATTTAAATAGTAATATTATTAATATTCACCTTGAATGTCAAAAAAGAAAAGAGTTGTTTTCAGTTTAAGCAGTGTATGATTTTCATAAACATAAAACATAACAATGGAGCCAAAAAAGAAATACTTTGCTTCATCTGAAAACTGAAATAATAAAGTTGGCATGAATAGATAATGAGCAGGCAATTAGCGGCCAACGGAATTCATAACAAGACAGAACATGATGTGAACTTTGACATTAGTGTTGCGGTCGTCTTCGTGTGCATCTGGCTACAATCTGTTTAAGTCCCAGGTAAAGGCGGGTCTGGTGTGGGATATCTGTTACGAGCGGTATCTCTAGGTATTACCTGGGATCTTGAAACGTCACAGAACGTACACATAATAAACTTCCTCAGGGACTGCACAGATCAATTTTATTGGCCAGTTTTCGGCTGTTATATTTACTTATTTAAAATATTTGAAATGCCTTTATGCCATGATATACCTGCGTGCTGATCACGCTTCCCACTTACCTGTAATCTGTTCATAAATTTCAAGGTAGATCGTATTTAACGACTTACTAGTGATAGTAGGTGTAGGATTGGAAGGTGCATGGTATGGTCGCCGAGGGAGGTATATAAAGGTGACACCGATGATCGATCTGGTGATCAAATAGCTGGCTGGCTAACCAATTTGCACATTGTAATAGATACGCATAACACCCTAATTGAATGGATTTCTACTGCGATATCACACATGGATATATGACAAATGGATGTAGATCAGACCGTTATGTAAGTACCAATGTTGTTGCTCATTATTTCACCAGCTGGTTTGTTCAGTCGTGTATTTACGAGAACTTTGGCGACAAAATGGTTGTTGTCTCTGGAGGACAGCTGTACTCGTCTTCCTCCTTGCGTATGGATTCTTGTCATACAACAAATATTTCAACACCAACCTGAACCGTATTTCTGGAAGAAGAACCACTCTGCTCTGTCAAACTGACGAGGATTCTTATTTAACACGCTATCACCTCCTGTAGTTTAATACCAGTACATAAAACATCAATCATGCTATAAGGAAGTAATATTGAAGCAAGTTCTGAAATTGCACATTTTCTGAGATCAGCCAATAATTTTTGTACATTAACCTGAACTGCATTTCTTGAAGGTGAAATAATCTTCTCTGTTAAAATTATAAGCTAGCTTATTTTTACATACAATCATCGCCTATGACTTGTTGATATGTAACTCATTAGTGTAACACACATGATACCAGGAAGTAGTGTCCAGTGATATTGATATTATGAAATATTACAAATTTTAAATAAAACCAACCATTCACCAAGAAGGTGGGAAACTCCAGGCCTGCATTTCACGAAAGGGGCGTATATTTATCCCAGACATAAAGCACGGAGTGCATGCATGGATTTACATGTACTCCGTGCTTTACGTCTTGATAAAAATGTCCGGAGTAAATGTACACCCCTTTTGTGAAATGCAGGCCAGTAGACTACCTTATGTCTGCACACTCTGATCGTCAATATAATAGTATCAATTGCATCTTATTGCATCTTATTGGATTGGGGTTGTTTATTCAAATGAGCGTTCATGTTCTTACTCTTAGTTGCCAGGTATTCCATGATGGCTGAAGCCAAGACCATCCAGTTATTATTTACTTATAATATCTTTGACACAACGAGGATATTAATTACCTCCCTTGATCACGGATTTGACCTGTGGCTGACAGTGGTGGTGACATCTGGTGGCAGTTCTTGACTGTGTCCGACTGCATGTCCTATCTGTCTCATGCTCATCATGTTGAAGTCAGTAATTGTGGTGTAATTTAGAGAATGACACTTCATGAGAAAGCTTTAATTTCAAATGTGCAACAATAGTTTATTTTCAATAATACATTTAAATGTATATTCTGGCTTCTTCGAGTGTTGAAATGATGGCAGTTTTGACGACAACATTTGGTAATCTTCATAACCAAACTTGACTTGTTAGTGTGCTATGAGAATATGAGAAGCATTGATATAGAAACTTGATGTATTACTGTTTAAATATTGGTTAGAATATATGGCACTGTATCTTGAGAATCAAAGACGATAAAAGGTGGTACTTGTTGTTTCCCTGCTTGGCGCTCAGCATTAAAGGGGTAAAGCAAGGACTGGCCAG
>JAUTBV010133143.1:0-11985 GCA_032361325.1 Lepetodrilus fucensis | reverse complement strand
ATTCATACAGTTTGCACATCGGTTTTTACGTTCATACCTCTATGAACGCAACAAATATTCCAGTCAATCCTTAAGTACAGTTGCAATTTGACGTTAGTCCATAGCTGTGTACATTGTACAAGAGACGTATGAGGTTAGAGGAGGGCTTAGCCGCTAGGACATTGAACCACAGCAATGTGTAATATACATTGGAGGCTTGACGTTAGTTCATAGCTGTGTACATTGTACAACAGACGTATGAGGTTAGAGGAGGGCTTAGCCGCTAGGACATTGAACCACAGCAATGTGTAATATACATTGGAGGCTTGATGTTAGTTCAAAGCAGTGTACAAAATAAGTAGGACGTTTAATCACATCAGTATTATGGAGTGGAGCTGGGACACTGAATCATAGCAATGCATAATGGAAATTGGACTTTATAGTTCTCCGTTAGGCATCTATATATATTACTGAGTATCATTTTTCAAAGCTCTCATATCTACTACGAGATAACAAGGAACTCTCGTAACGATCACTAATACGTTGCCATTGGGATCGTACACTTACGAGAGTGATATGGTCTCATAGTGGCTATAAGAGCTTCGATACACGATACACTGCAAACTTAAACGTACTGTACAGCGAGGGTGCATGTCGTGTATCTATAGTAAACAGTTCGACATAATGCAGTACGTAGTGCATAGTAAGGCGGTAGATCTAGGACGTTTGTTTTGCAATGATCTGTAGTTTTAAATAATCTGTAATAAATGTAAATATAATGAAGAAAAGTGATAATTAATGATACATTTACCACTTGTATGCACGGTATGTAGAAACGTAAATCTTAAATAACGTCGAAAACGACTGGCATGTATCTGAGTGTCAAGTGAAAATCTAAGAAACGGCCGGTTAATTTGTGAAAGTGACTTACCAAAACAGTAGTTTGTGTTTTAATTGTATCCCCGTGTATCTGATTGTCAAGTGAAAATCTAAGAAACGGCCGGTTAATTTGTGAAAGTGACACCCAAAGACAGTATTGTATGTTTTTATTGTTTCCCCATCCGTTCATTCACGATGAAAAGAATAGCACACTTGTGATATCTAAGCAGAGTTTGGCTTAATTATATATGTCCGATCACCATTACATTTTATTCTAGTTGGTATTATTTTCAAATAATGTCAAACAGCGGGGAAAGTAGACCTTTTAATTAGTAGTGTAAACAGCACCGGCTTGTAAATGTGACACATCAACTATCAAACTGTCGATAAATAAGGCGTACTAACCCCCCTTCATTACATTAGGCAAAATTGGTATGTGCCAAGGTCGTGCGCTTTGCTGCGGTAAAATCTCCGTATTATTATCACTGGTACACTTTGAAATAAAGAATATTTACATGTAGCAAGCAAAACATCCCATGAGTTAAAGCTGTTGAGCACGCGGAGGGTCTCACTTTACCGGAAGTAGTGATTAGCCTCGGTTCTACGGATAGCGCGTATTGATCTTTCATTACTGGTAATTAACTGATGAAATAGCCCATTGCAGACTGCGTGTTTATATGCTGGAGATAACATGGAGAAATGGATGGTCCCAAGCACCTAAGCCTACTTAGCGCTTTTTAAGGAGGTGGTCAGTATTTATTGGTACGTGCCAGAAGGTGTAGGCCACACACCAATAGAGTTTCTCCTAATTTGATAGATTGCCGACTATATTATACAGCGACGTTTGCGTTGAAACGCCAAAGGGAGGAATAGGACGATCCAGCGGAGAAGGAATTAGTGTTCATTTTGCCATATGATAATCTGTCAATCAACCGGCAGACTGTTCGTAAGTGATGATATTCGTCTCACATATTAAACAAGGCCTCTTTTGTCCGCCATTGACGATATCAACACCTGTGAAGTGATCATCAGCCTTGGTAACGATTACGATTGGACTGGTTCTCATAGTATACGCAGTTAAGTGTGTTTCTGTGTGTATGGACATTGTTGAAATCGTTCACAAATGTCCATCCGTTAAATAGAAAAGCAATATATAGTGCATATAAACCGATATCCAGTTAACCTGTTAGCTATTACCCCTAGTAATATACTAATAAGAAAGCAATATAGTGCACAGAACGGTATCCAGTTAACATGTTAGGTGTTACCCCTAATAATATGCTAATAAGAAAATAAGAATATAGGTTCGTGAACAGGTGAATACTAGTATATGAGAGTGAATATGGTGTTCAACGTCGTTGCGGGTATATTCAACCATCCTCGAACGCCCAGTATCTACGACGACCTAACAATCGTCTTTGCGCCACGTTCAAGACTCGAAAGCTTACGCAGCTTTGTGCAGAAGTGCCCAGGTTGTCCCCCCTAAAATAAATGTCCATGAAACCATTAAAGTTTCACATGAAGCTATCAATGCTATGAATATACAAAAACCTACGACGCCTAATGCCGGGAGAAGTACCACCCTCGGCGCTCATCAAAGGTACATTATTCACCACACTCCCTCGACCCTGCATTTTGAATTCATAGCCAGTTCAAATAATGGTAAAAATGCATACAGCGCTCCGATGACATTTACCAGACAAAAGTCGATACAAAACTAATAATACCTATTCCCATATCGGAAAGGTTTATCGAATTACCGTTTGCGTTTTGGTTTTAGTAGTCATAGAATAATGATTGACAAAATCAATAATATATGTTAAGAGTTATGAAGAGTGGCAGTGTAGTTTCAATGGAACTTCAACCTCCCAAAAAAATATGTCACCATCTAGGCATGACGTCCTAATGGATGCGAATGAAGGATTGCACCATTGGATTACATTTTCATGATTTTTGCAATACAGTGCATGCATCTAAAACACACACACACACACACTCTCTCTCTCTCTCTCTCTCTCTCTCTCTCTCTCTCTCACACACACACACACACTGTTGCTTACTGCTTACTCCCTCTCTCTCTTTCTCTATATTTTTCTTTCTCTCTTCCCCTCCCTCTCTCTTCCATCTCTCTCTCCCTCTTCTCTTCCCTCTTCTCTCTCTCTTGCTCCCCCTCTCTCACCCTCTCTCTCCTCCCTCTCTCTCTCTCTCCCCTATCTTTCTCTGCTCTATCTCTCCATGTATCTCTATCTACTACTCTCTATGTCTATACCCCTCTCTCTTTTTCTATATTCCTTTATATCAGTGTTCGAAATAGAGCCTGTCCGCACGCCCGCGAGGGGTTCTTTTCAGCGAGGACTGGTAAACTTTTAGCCTTGCACGCCCGCATGTCGTGCTTGTTTTTGTGTGTTTTTTGTTTTTAAATATGTATATAATCAATCACTGGACAACATGTGAGAACTGGTAACTTCTCAGACTTAACCAGTCCTCATGTCTGGCAGTGAAATTACTGGAGTTTTATACATTGGTCTATATACCGGTATCTGTCTATCTTTTCTACGTCTTTATCTCTCTCTCTCTCACACACACACAGACACACATACACGAATCCATATGCACGATATGCATAACAAAAAGATTGACAAGACATGACGACCAACGACATATCGTTTAACAACAGATTGTCGATTCGTCTTTTGTAGCATGTTAGATAAAAAGATGGAAATAAGAAACGACTTACAGGATCATGTTCTGACAGCGGCAGCTTTCGTGGGATTATAAATCTCAATTTATATATTGCAGGGGGATTTACACGGTTTAAGCACGTAATTGCTTTCCCGGAGGTCTATATGTTACAGTCAATGTCTAAAATCAGGCAATGTGTAAAATAACTTAAATTTTTAATGAATTTAAATTCACTGAGTCAAATTTTAAAATGCCTGACATGAGAAAAAAAAGAATGACTGCCTTTATTTGACGAAGTGACTTGAGTGAGCTTGATGAAGGAAAATGAAGACAGTGCTTACATGTTTATAGGTATTCACACGAGTGCGTACACCTTTATAGGTATTCACACGAGTGCGTACACTTTTATAGGTATTCACACGATTATGCATGGGCATAAAAAGGTATGTAATTCTGAGTGAATACTTTTAAAAAAAACATCATTTGCTTTCATCAAATTCACGCCAGTCTATTTGTCAAATAAGGGGAGTCATTTTGCCATTTCAGGCTTTAAAAAAAAATCGAGTGAATCGATATGCACTGAACAGTTAAGTCATTTTACACATTGCCTGAGTTTAGACATTGACTGTAATATATATATACAAGAGGTAGTCTTGGACTGATCAATTATAATCAGCATTCACATGTATTTGTGTTTCAGGAAACCCATGCCCACCAGACAAGCCGTTTTTATGCAAAACCTCCTTCACGTGCATAGCTCTGAGGTTCGTGTGTGATGAACATTTTGACTGCGAGGACGGCTTTGACGAAGACAAAGCAGTGTGTGCAGCTGGTGAGTGCTGGCTTTTAACATCTAGTTTGTGAATTACAGCAAGACCTGTCCTATCGTGTACACAGAGTAGTGGTTATAGGGAGATATGCGGTAGTGGCAGGAATATCGCAATTAGTAGAAGAAGAAGTAGTAGAGAGAGGCAGCATCATTATATCCATATGCAGCAGCTGCATTAGTAGTAGTAGTAGTAGTAATAGTAGTGGTAGTAGTAGTAGTAGTAGTAGTAGTCGTAGTGGTGGTGGTGGTGGTGGTGGTAGTAGTAGTAGTAGTAGTAGTAGTGGTAGGAGGAGGAGGAGAAGGAGGAGTACGAGGAGGAGAAGGAGGAGTACATAATACGGTACATAATAATTGCGTGGTTATCTCTTACGTGTACACTTTCGTCAACTCTTCCACTCTCAACTCTCCCTTAACAAATTCGTTTCATATTATGAACGTACAGCTTATATATACTATCTTTGATCAGCATTAGATTAAAATATCGGCGATGCAGAATAACATGGCCGTAGCTCATCCTTCATTATAGATAATTGAAACCGGAGTGAGACCTGGTCTCATTCACAGCAGTATCTGATTTACCTAGGAAAGATTATGTTTCCCCGACATGCTTTTCGCAAATAGGACTTGCGAGGAGAAATGAGTAGGGTTGGCTTTATACGGGCCGTGGACTTGTTCGTGGCGATTAAGACAGATCTACATTTCCCAAGGGTGTTTACAGCCATAAACATTCTGGCAGATGGACAGACCTCATTGATAGAGGAATGTTTGAGCGAGCTTGGATGAAATTAGTCTGAGTGGTGTTTGAAAGAAGGGTATAAATACTCATATTTAGCCGTATTGAAAGACAAATTGACAACTGTTAGAGGATTTGACATATGCAGGAGAGGTTAATTACCAGCTTAGCATCTATAGGATCATTCATCATGCGATCGCTGTAAGCACAAACGGTAATACCCTCTTAACACTAAGTCTACAATAACTCTAAGCGTACGTCCGTACATGTACGTATTGGCAATAGTCTTTAACATTTATTTTCAAACGCTGTATTGGTTACTTATGAAGTATAGCTGTTTGCATAACGTGTATCATGAGATCTAATATTCCGCGTATCCGGACCCGGACCAATACTGAAGGAATATAAACCATATTGGTTCTGTTCGGTTTGAAGTTGGTAGTTCTAAACTGCTTTAATATGTGTAGACTAGAGAGCATCTATGAAAACTATGTACATTGCACAAACTACTTTTGCCCATGGACTGACCCAACACCACGCATATAATACTATAGAGCTACAACCTACTTTAGTATGCATATATATAATACTATATATAGATAGAGAGCTACGACCTATATTCTAGCCATGAACATTGCACAAGCTAATCGTACCCATCAACTGACGCTATACAACACACCTATTCATCATATCCACACGCAATCAAACTACGCGATCTGAGCGATTATAAGTAAATAACAACACCCAACATGATTACTCTCTCCTCTTTGGAAACTTGTGACATCACTTAAAAGCGGGTCAGAATTTCAAACCGGCTAGGAGTCCCCGGGGTACCGTTCTGGCTTTGGCGCCGCGCCTCGGGGCTGGGAACGCCGCACCAATTCTCAGCAGTCATTATCCGTCCATTTCTGACAGAACATACAACAGCCCCTCGATGGCGGTATCTGTACCGCCGTGCCAATGATGCGGCGGAACCGGTAGATTAGATGGCGTTATGTATGCATTCTTCACGCAGGCGTTATAACCGCATTGGCGTTCTTGCTATCAAAATTATAGAATTGAGACGAAAGGCTATACATGGCTGTAGATATTCAGAGAACGCTCGACGTGCTCGGTTAATATGCACAAGAGAAGATGATTATGGAGATTATGGGTGTACTTGTTTATTTGATTTGTAGGAAGATTACGATTTTAGTTATCGGAATTCTGGTCTCTATACCAAAGCACCCAAGGGGTTATCAGTGCTACTGAAGCAGTAGTAGTAGTAGTAGTTGAGGTGGAGGTGGTGGTGGTGGTGGTGGTGCTAGTAGTAGTGGTACTAGTGGTAGTAGATGTAGTAGTAGATGTAGTAGTAGATGTAGTGTTAGTGTTAGTAGTAGTAGTAGAAGGAGGAGGAGTAGAAGAAGTAGAAGAAGTATTTGTAGTTGTTTTAGTGTTCATGCCATTTCCAGGAACACAGCAGCAGCGGGTGTAGTAGTAGTAGTAGTAGTAGTAGTAGTAGTAGTAGTAGTAGTAGTAGTAGTAGTAGTAGTAGTAGTAGTAGTAGTAGAAGAAGAAGAAGAAAAAGTATATGTGGTTACTGTAGGTTTTTGCTATGACAATTCGGTTTACAATGCATGTTTTAATAATTTAATAATGTTGCAGCATCACGACCTTCAGTGGAACAACTATACGACTTCTTGGAAAACGAACACAACTGGATTAGTGAGGCGCTATTTGGTGGCGTGGAACCCGAAGTCGTAGCTCATACCTTAGCCGGTACGTACATCCAATACAGTACGATGGAGACAATATTATACTCAGCAAATCAGCCGCCTTTTTGGACACGTAAATTTAGCTTAATATACATTTGACAACAAGGAAATTTCAAGCGTCTACAATCTCCATATATTCTTCAATACCTTGCAGAGAAATTGGAATAAGAACGACACCAGATTCCTGAGGCTAATTTCCGAACTTTGGTAGAAAACCTCCAGACACATCTGCCAGTCCTTAATTAATTTTGTTGAGTATATATTGCATATATTCAATCCTGATATATTAATCTTCGTGCAAAAAGTTCCCACCACAGAATATGTAACATACATTGGACTGGGAATGTTAAATCTTAGCGAACAATGGTTTTATATGTAAAACGATATTTTGAAATATTTGTCGATGGCATTAGACTACTATTGAACTGGGTTTTTATAAGTTGCATCTATAACGAACAATCGCTTTATCGTGGATTTATAAAGGATATAATGCTTGTATGTAATCAATGTTCTCACTTACTGTGAGTCAGATATTGTACGAATCAGATATTGTACGAGTCAGATATTGTACCAGCCAGATAGTGTATGAGTCACAAAGGTGTCCATGCTTATTACATTAAAACACTATTCGGATTAAAACAGGTAGCACTTAATCACAACGCCATTACCATTTACTGCAATACGCTTTCCAGCCTTTTAATAAGAACATTCTGTTTTGCAAAGTTGAAAAACGAGCATACAATGTAGCCTAATTTTGAAATATTTCAGTGGCCAGTGACATTGATGACCTCCAATTGACCCTGGGTCTGACGGAAGAAAACGTGAAGAATCTGAAAGTAGCATTCCAGGCCGCCATGGAAGGAGATGAACGTCCAATGCTGAAGATGAAGATGCCCGCGCGAGATTGGAACGAGGTTCAGTACATGCTTCAGCAGCTTCTCGACAGCGGCTTCAAAGTCTGAGGCCACGTGGTCCGGTCACGTGACCACAACATGGCCGCTACTTGCTGTGCAAATAGCGCCTACTCGTAGTCCGTCAATATAACATAAAACATCTGCCTGAAAATTGGTACTCTTGGGGTGTGTCAACCTACTACCATTTCGCATGTTAAACAAAGCAAGCAAGAAGCACCCCCGACCTGTTTCTGCTCACACACTGAACGACAAACGACCAAGGAAGGATAACTCTAATCTGACAATGGGAAGACAACTCTATTCGGATATATTAAGTGCTATTTGTTTTTAAAGAGGATTTATTTTTGACAGCGATGGTGATGGGATAAATGAAGACAGAACGTGACTTCCTCGCGATAAGGTGACAGCTAATTCATTCTACTCTCAGTTATACCCCTTTGGTCATTTGCCCGGCTGTAATTCAGGTCAAGTAGAAAAGTATTCGTCTTTCGTCAACTATAATAATTCCAATAAGCGTTAACCACTAGTTTCGGCTTGGCGTGATGTCCGCTGATAAATCATCCCTACTCACGGAGTCTGAAAAAAACCCGTAACTATCAAAGATCGTTCAAGGTCGAAACCAACCTGTGACCTTTAACCCGGATGAAATGGACACGTCTGCGGAAGTGACCCCTTTCCCCGCCTAAAGACGTCTACATGCGACAGCATATCGCGATATCTTTCAAAATATGTAATGAATGAGATATTATGTAAATCAATGTTAAGACTATTATCACGTACACTTATCACGTCATGTAACTGTTCATAATTAACAAAAAGAGAATTGATATTTTCGTGCAGTTAGTCAATAAAGGTATCCACGTGATTGCAGCTATAGCCATCACAGTTATCTCTTTAATAGACGACTTATGTAATATGATAGAAAAGAAATTGATGTAAGATATTCATGATAAAATAAACATCACCTAGATTCTTAGCAACGTCGTTGAAATCCCGTGAGGATAAATGTACAAACAAATTCAGCTAATAGTTCGACGTTTGTTTGTTCTCGAAAAAGAATTACTCGCTCTTTCAAGCTTGTTAATGATATGGCGCATTGATATTTTCAAATAAATATTTATTTTGTACTTCTGGATTATTCCTAAGGGAAACTGATCTTAATAATGAACATTTTTCAGTGCTTTTGAAACATCAGTGAGGAAAGAATATAAAAAAATCACTGGCGCTTTCTAAAATAGTATGCATGTATATAGGTGGCTAACGATTCATGTGTTCATATTCTTCCCTGTATATATATACCATCCAACGGGGCCTAATCTCGAAGCGTTCTTACGATCATATTACGATCATGAGATTCGTATAGTAGGGCTTTAAAGATGTTACACACGTTCTTACGCTAAGAAGAGCGTAAGAACATTTCGAGAATAGGCCCCAGAGAGCTCGCCTTCACGAAACGGCGTAACTCTAATATCGTCGTATAGGCCTACATGTTAGACCCAGCATTAGCCACAGACTACATTGCTAAACTTTGAGCTAGAGTTCTCTCAGTTATGATATTTATTACAGGAGAGTCAAGCTGTGGACTTGAATTTAAAACTAACACAGCAACAACACATACAAAGAGTTGATGTCCAGTTAGGTATCTGTGCCTTGAATCCTAACATGGAATCTCAAAACGAAACCAGACCCCGAGATTACAAAACATGGAATCTCAAAACGAAACCAGACCCCGAGATTACGAAACATGGAATCTCACAACGAAACCAGACCCCGAGATTACAAAACGTTTTGAGTACGATTTCCTGCTCAAGCTCAAAGTTTACATGACGTTTGATAAACATAACTTTGTACTCAGAAAGGTTTCGTGATCTCGGGGCCAGGACACCCAGGGCAAAAATGTCCTGCCATGATCCTGCCTGGTCCTGTTAGAAATCTGGAACAGGACACAAAACCAGTTTTGCTGTGTACAGTATAGATGAATGATATTCCATTAGGCATCCATAATAATGCACACATTGCAGCACCGCCATTAATGCCAGCTGTCTTAGAAGAGGAAAGCATGTCCTCTTTTCATATTCTGTAAAGTAATAGGACTTGCAATGAATGTTCTTCCCTTGTTGCTTCCTATCTGCTTATTCTCGATCTCATTTCGCAGTTATCTGTATCCGAAAACATGTATCCCTGTTCAGTTCCAGAGAAGACACCCCGGCGGAACCGGAAGTGGAAAGTTTCCAATTAAGGGCTCACTTCTTTCCAGAGGGGACGTCACTTTTCTGACTGATCTTTATCCGAAAACATATATTCCTGTTCAGTTTCAGAGGAGACACCACGGCGGAACCGGAAGTGGAAAGTTTCCAATTAAGGGCTCACTTCTTTCCAGAGGGGACGTCACTTTTCTGACCGTGGTCCGAAAGTCAATCAATGGATGACATGCATCTGATATGTATAAACCAAACACGGCTCATTTAGAAGGCTTGTACCTTAGTCAAAGACAACATCCATTCGAAAGTAGGAATTCGTTGATGGGGAGAAGATCTAGACGGATGTGGAAGGTATATCATGTAGCGCTGGGAATGGCAACTTGGGTTGTATAATTCTCAAGGAGAAGGAATATTTTGTACACACTGATCCATTAATTGGTGATTTGAACATAGGCTAAGGGGTGGATTTAGCGCGTTACATGTAGTGATTATTATTATTAGTAGTAGTAGTAGTAGTAATAGTAGTAGTAATAGTAGTAGTAGTAGTAGTAATAGTAGTATATATTATTAATTAGTATTAGTAGTAGTAGTAGTAGTAGTAGTAATAGTAGTAGTATTTATTATTAATTATTATTATTAGTTAGTAGTAGTAGTAGTAGTAGTAGTAGTAGTAGTAGTAGTAGTAGTAATAGTAGTAGTAGTAGGATAGCATCATCATTATTGTATTATTAACATTATACATAGGGTATATCAATTGTTATTGAAAACAATACGTTTGAATGAAGCTGGGATACATTTAGCTTAATTGGACGTGCACATGCACGTTGATAGTTCAACAAAATTCAAAGAAAATAACAAACCTTTTATCATACACTATTTTCTGTGACAACACACATCATGGCAATGGTATGGCATACTTCCATATTCATAATTATTAAGTAGCAGGGCATAATTATTAAGTAGCAGGACATAATTATTAAATAGCAGGGCATAATTATTAAGTAGCAGGACAATTATTAAGTAGCAGGACATAATTATTAAGTAGCAGGGCATAATTATTAAGTAGCAGGACATAAGTATTAAGCAGGACATAATTATTAAGTAGCAGGGCATAATTATTAAGTAGCAGGACATAATTATTAAGTAGCAGGACATAATTATTAAGTAGCAGGACATAAGTATTAAGTAGCAGGACATAATTATTAAGTAGCAGGACATAATTATTAAGTAGCAGGGCATAATTATTAAGTAGCAGTACATAATTATTAAGTAGCAGGACACAAGTATTAAGTAGCAGGACATACTTATTAAGTAGCAGGACATAAGTTTTACTTCAGCATGCTGGCATATGGCTACAAGGGAGAGCTACCAGGGGATTATTTTTTTTACTTCCTTCATGCTAGCCGCGTTTGAGATTATATTCACATTCGTGCGGACATTGGGTGCTAAGCCTATGCATACGCCTACTCAGTACCAGCCGTGGCTTATTTACCATATATTATCGTTTTTATATTTATCTTAAGCGTTTTCCTCCTAACATGTACAGATGGTCGCGAGAAAACTGGAGATATTGTGGAAAACAAAATCTAACTGCCAACGAGTTGTTTCACATTGATAGTATACTATAAAGATAAATTGGATGCGCTACCCTGTACATAATGTATAACTTCTCCGGCAGGAAGGCGGTTTGTGAACGGTAGTGCAATATATGATCGTGCAGACAAAAACAATGCAATGTTTTTGTATATACTTGTAAGCAAATAATATTTCATTCAGGTTCACCGAGGTTGTTGTTCCGATATATGCCTGAACGTTTGAGTTAGATATTTACAATGCACGAATGGTTGCATTACCAATATTCGACTATTCAAATATTTCAGAAATAACGTTAGACTGCATGTAACCCGATGAAATGTATATATAAATGTGTGTGTGTGGTGTGTGTGTGTGTGTGTGTGTGTGTGTGTGTGTGTGTGGTGTGTGTGTGTGTGTGTGTGTGTGTGTGTGTGTGTGT
>JAUTBV010133122.1:0-11986 GCA_032361325.1 Lepetodrilus fucensis | reverse complement strand
TGCCCGTTGCACGACGCTCTTGTAGTGCTACAATAGTTGTAACTGGGCTCCCGCCACAATAGAAAGCGTTGATGTTAACAATAGTTGTAGCCTACAAGAGTGTCTTGCAACGGGCACCAGGACTGCCAAAACTCTATGGTAGTTATTGTAATTTTTGCTTGTTTTCTGAAGTTGCGTTCAGTTTGTGTGGGATTGAGTACTCTGCTGCAGGGTCAGTTGGTATGGAGCTTGACCAGGGTCCAGACGTTCTTATGTATATGTCACAACCGTATATGCAAATTGTGACATATCTGGCTAGCGATTGGTTGAAATAATGTAACCACAACCATGATTGAATGGTCCAATGATAAATATCTGAATATTGGTTAGATTAATATATCTGGGAGCGAAAATTTGAAATTGTAAATTTATCTTTTATGAACATCTATTAATTTGGTATTGCTGGCTTTTCGTTATTTCTTTGATTTTAATTGATTTCTGATTCAAATCTTTTTCAAACAGTGTGACAGTCAATTACATGTATTGTAATAGAAATCTGTGAACTAGGAACAACCTTTTTTGATACAAATCTAACATTAGTTTGATAAACATCGATTGCAAGGATAGAATTTGGTTATTTACCAGTCTGCCTAATCTATCTTCAGAAATGCTAATTTTAAAATTATTTCCCTCGTACAATTTCATTATGTCACATTTGTAACAATACTCCAATATTTAGTATCTACCTCTTCATTTGTTTTCCAACTTTTATTGTTTTAATCAGTTCCATGTCTGTAAATATTGACAATAATTTAATTGTGTGTCATTGTATTACCTCAATATTGAAGGCAAGTTGTATAAAGGTGGAATAAGGACATTGTTAGATAGGAATATATTGAAAATAGGAAAATATGTAAAGTGCATGATTTCATTGTCGGATAATCATCATTGGTATCCTTTCACCATATTTTAAATACAAAAATATTTAGATAAACTGAATAAAAGTTGTAATTTGAACTGCTCATCTATTTACTTTTGTGGATTCAGAATTAAAAAAACAAAACATTGTGAATGGGATGCCAATGTGTAATTGATGTAATTTTATAAAAAATGAATTATTTCGTCAATATGATTCTTGGCTGGTAAGACATTGACTACGTCTAGTGTTTGGGTTTGTGGAATTTTGACGCGGAGCCACATGTTGGAGATTTACGATTCAAATCCTACGTATAATATTCAGGGGTGCATTTTCATCACTACCTCATGTATTTTGACAATTATTAGGTTAAGAAAGCTTCCCATCATGCTGGCCATTTTGGATTTGGTTACTAAATTTCCCCAGGGAGTTGAGAATGTAAATGAGTACACACTGATCTATTGATCAGGGGTAATAATATGTAGCACTACGAATGTGGGTGGAACGAATGATTACCCCCGATCAATAGATCAGTGTGCACTCATTTACATTCTCAACTCCCTGGGGAAATTTAGTAACCAAATCCATGTACACATTATTATTAATTCATCTTTGAAATATTTTCAAATTTCTTAATGAAAACACATCTTTATGAATAACTTTTCTACAAAAAAAACCCCAACAAATTTGGCGATATATTGTTAATTTTTAATACATAGCACCTGGTGATCAGTCATGATGAGAATCCTTTATTTTCTTAACTTGAGCGTAATTTTTTACAATCATAGACCATGTCGTACATCCACATACTGATCTCCAGATAGTCTTGCCATCTATGCATCGTGGCATACATTGTATTGCTGTAAAGCCCACCACTGCTGCCACCTGGTGGAGAACACAGCCACTAAGTGGATAACACTGTAGCGTGACAATATCATTCCAAGCCTGGGCACTGCCAAATCACTCGGACTTCAGTCATCGTGAACTTGCGTTTCAAATGCGTAATACCAATATGAAATGAAACGTGTTGTTATTTTGGGTGAAAAGAAAATATTCGATTTTCACCGTCCTATGTCAGGGAGTACTGTATGAAATATTTATATGCGTGTCTGTTGGTTACGAGTTTTAATACTGCATGATTTAATATTTTATTACACAGTGTTTTATGTACTCGATAGTATGTAATTTTGACACGTTGACAAAACCAGTCATGATTCACTCGTCAGTTGCATGAAATACAGATTGTATACCATTCATCGTGAAATTGCATGAATGACAGGTATTTCTGGAGCAAGGACTGTTTTGGCCCCATTCAACATAGCTCGAGATTCCTCTAGCCTTCCCCGCTGACCATTAGACTTTTTGACCATACCCATATTAAAAGTCTTATGACCAGCAGGGAAGGGCTATAGCAATCTCGAGCTATGTTCCACAGTATCAACAACTGTATCGCTACAAGAGTAGTAACTGCTATATGTTAACTTAGCTCTGATTGGTCTGTGGAAAGGGGTCCCGATGTTTGAATTTGTTTTCGTGGAGGTAGGCCATGTGTTGTTATCACTGTGTACGGGATGCAAGGTTTTTCGAGAGATGTGTGCAATATGCTTCATTGTCCTCATGATTAACAATGTCCACTCATAGTCAGGGGCTCGCATGTCAGTGCTAGAATATCATGTCATGACTGTATGTTGAGAATAACCGAGCTAAATGTTCTAGAACCACACGGGAACGATGCATGAATTAGTTGGGGGTACCCCTGCAATCTACCCATTAATATACAGTACCTATACTGTATTGAATGCAAATGTGGTTTTCTTTTTACTACATACACTTTTAAAAATTGCTATTCATAAATATGTATATTTTTTTCGATAATCGATTTATGATCTAAATGAAAATAATTACCTTTTCCAACGCACAAATATTTTTAATTTTTTATCTGACAATAATTGAACATTTTAAAAACACTAGTGACACATACAGATGACTAAAATATACACTTTGTCGACAAGATTTACAATGGCAACATTTTAGAAATCCATTATTATTATTTCATGACGTCTCCCCATCCATGCTAATACGAGTATATATACATGTATATATATTATGCTTGCAGATAATGCCTTTAAGTTATTGGATATGTAATGTCCTGTAAAGTTGATTGTATGTGGTCGTTTACATATTTTTGCTACAGTTTTTCAGTATACATGTACATACAAGTATAGACTAGTAGCATCTCCGTAGATGAACATGTAACTAGGGACATTCAGAGGCCTGTTCAGGAGGGCGCAAACCCGTGAGTACACGCGTGAAATCGCCTTGGAAACATTCATCCTTAATATGTGACATCACGCGATAACTCGCCCTTCTGAACAGAGGCCAGGTATCTTCTTTCTTGTTTGTTTTTCCAAGTTGCAGGCAGAAACAGATTGCACTTCTGGTGTAAGGGAAGTATATGGAATGTTGAAATGTGCAAATTATTGTTGCATGGGTGTACGTTACAGAACAAATATAGGCCAAGTATTTTAAGTTGAATGTTGTACAGTATAAAATTTTACATGGTAATCAAAATCCCAAAGATTGTTGAAATCTATTATTATGTTTTGATAGAACTTTGGCTTTAAGAGAATACTGTACATATATGGAGTTATTACTAGTTTTGTGGGTTATGATGGATTGATGTGTTTATATGCTTGTCATCTCTTGGATTAAAAACATGCAGCTATGAAGGATTTTGTTTGATTTTGTGCATCATTCATCGCATGAAGTGTCACTGCTGGATTAGTGACAACAGGAGATTCCGTTTCCAAATATACAGTAAACATTTATCGCAGGAGGAAGACTGAAAAACCTACATAATTATTACGTCCTGTCTCCTGTGGAATGTGATGTACATGTATATGATCTATCACGGGCACACAATTTAGACATTCAAAGTCTGATTTTCAAATATGCTACCACACAACCAAACCATGGAAATGAGAGACTTAGCATCGAACCAAGAAGATTATGGAAAATTAATTACCATAAGTGATTAATTAAATGTTTGTGCAAATCATATATTTTTATCATCTTGCTACATTGTTGTTCCAAGACATTATTGATTCATTAAAATCGGAAACTGACACTGGTATATTTAATCAAAATAATGTTGAAATACTGTTAAAGACTGACTTCAACACGACAGATGTATGTACAAGAATGTCTTTTATTTCACCTCCTCAATCTGAGAAAGTATGCATGTTTACAGTCGCGAGAGTCCACAGCGTAGTACTTGTCGTAGAAGTCTAGGATGAGCTCCTCCGACTTGAAGCCAAACTTCTGATACAGGAGCATGGCGGTATTGGTTGCTGATACGTGGAGAGTTACGTCTTTACCCATACAGGTCTGTAACAAGAAGGAGGAGGATTAGTTTACAAACTGTTCATCAATACTGTTAACCCTCTTCCTGCTGAGGACAACTAGAAGTGCCTTATAGGACCGCAGGGAGAAGTACAAGTTATTTGTCTCGGAAGCTCTGATAAATGATACACTGTAACCTACATGAAATTATAACTTGATATGAAGAAACGAAAAAATATAAAAACATAAATACATACATCATAATTCATTCCATAACTTCCCAAATCACCTGACCTGCATTTATTTAAAATGTTGTATGGGTGCTGAGATTACGAAACATTTCGAGTAAGATTTTATGCCCAATTCAAAGTTTTATTTGTAAATCTCCATATACAATTCAACCGTGAGCATGAAATTACACTCGAAAGGTATAGGACACTCCCAGATTTACACTAGTACTTTCATGAAATGCAGGCATTGATCAAATTTGCAGATTATAAAACATTTTGAGTACTCGTTAGTATTGTCAATGAATTCAGATATAAAATTTGAGCTAGAGCATGATATCAAACTAAAAAAAAAATCATAATCTTGGGGCCCAACCTTATTTAGCTACTCGTGAGTGTAAAAGTTTCAAAGTAACGAGTACTCGCCTGAATCAAGTGGTACAACATGAACGTGGCAATCCCAGCCCTTCTCCACTCGGGGTGGGTGAAGATAAAGGAGATGTAGGCCTCGTTGTATTTCACGTCTGGAACCATGAAGGCGAAGCCAATCACGACTCTCCTGTAGGAAGAAAACCAAACATACCTCAGAAACAAATCAAATGCTGAATGACAAGTGTTTTGGTGATACAGTAGACCTCACATATAATAAATCATGTGCTGAATAACAGTATGAAAGATATAGATAGGGTTTGGAGCTGCTTTCAAGATTCTTTCATTAACATCACAAAATGTCAGTGTAAGGCAGGAAGAAACCAGCAACATGTTGCAGTAAGGATGATATCTGCATTGCCACTCTACAGACAGCACATCCTATATTAAATAATACCTCTGCAATGTTGTTCTTATTATTTTTAAAATTATTTTTTACTTTTTTTGTTTTGTTTTTTAAAATTGGGGTTTAGATTATTGCAATGTTATTAAAGTACATTACCTGTACAACATGACACATACCTGTACAACACAACACATACCTGTACAACACGACACATACCTGTACAACATGACACATACCTGTACAACATACCTGTACAACATGACACATACCTGTACAACAAGACACATACCTGTACAACACTACATATACCTGTACAACACTACATATACCTGTACATGACACATACCTGTACAACACAACACATACCTGTACAACACGACACATACCTGTACAACACGACACATACCTGTACAACACTACATATACCTGTACAACATGACACATACCTGTACAACACGACACAGCTGAAGTCAGGGTATTGGAGACATTCAGACACTGAAAATAAGATAAGATGAAATATTTCAGTATGTACAAGGAATCTAGGAAAGAATCGGAAAGATGTTCTATCAAATATGGTCATTGTGTATGGGAGAAATATTCCTGTTGCAACGTGAAGCAACAAATCAATCAATCGGTCAAAGTCTTCGAAATTAAGAAAATTAAATTCGAACACTGATATATCTAAAACAATTGTCAAATTGTGAAACGAGTTTCCCATGAACTACACAGACTCTACAACTCTACAGGAAGTTGGTCAACTCACAGTCGATGCCCGGCCAGAAGAACTCTCTGCAGATGAAGTTGATGGAGGGAATGTGTTGCGGACGCACGTAGCAGTAGTCGATGGGGTGGGAGGGTGGTGGCTGCCATGTGGGGTCATTGCTGTAACACAGATGTATTCTGTCAATATCTTTCAATTAGTATTCCTTACTGCAAAACAATGCACTGGTCCCGAGATTATGAAACCTTTGAGTACGATTTCATGCTCAAATTCAAATTTTATGTGGAAATTGGGGGAAAGAACGCGAGCATGAATACGTACTAAAAAATGATTCGTAATCTCGGGACCTGGTATTTAACATCTCATACTATTATTGTTATATATTAATTTAATGCCTATTTGTAAATATATAGTGTAAAGATATTGAATATAGGGACAGAGAATTAAAAGTGTATATTCTTACCGATGTGGATATGCGATAATTTCTTCTAAGAGTCGCATCCTCAAGGGTTTACTCTCTCCGTCTCGGCGAATAAATGGTTTGAGAACCCTGCAATAGATGCACACATATATTAGAGACAGAGAATCTCCCTCAAGTGTCTTTTGATATCAATGTTATCCTACAAGTAATCCAAATCGGTGGCGATTCTATTTTATCACCCAATAATATACAAGTAAAGCAATATGTTCATATGAAAGGTATATATAATGTCCCTAACTTACCTGCTGGTATATGGACTTTTTATACTCTGCAGTTGGTTATCCTCTTGGCCTATGAGACGATGTAGAAAGGAAGGAAACTGCAGAGTCATCGCCCGAGATCTAAGATGGCCACACTGAAAATATTCACAAAAAGTAGTAATTAAATACATACAATTCATATTGCCAGCGCAAATACATGTTATCATTGCCACAAATAAATAATGACAATAACTCATCGTGTTGATGAAAAATGTGAAAATACGGAAAAACATATTCAGCTTTACTTCCAGTACACTGCGACGTCCGCGCTTAAGATGTACAAACCTGAAATCTGTCAAGAATTCTCAAGTTATCTCCTCTAAAAATAGGCTGGTCTTTGAGGTTGAAGTTGAATCCATACGAGTCCTGAAATGAGAAATAATGTAATAGTAATAATTATTATAGATTTACAAAGTACAATAAACACATGAATACAGTTACTGACAAGATGAACATAATATTAGTAGACAGCAATGCAACAGACAATAACCACCGACAGAGCACGTGTAATTTTATATTGTCTCTTAGACATTATGTCCTAATAAATGCAGGGTCACAAATGCCAGTGGTCAACTAAATGTATTATTCCTTTCACCTTTAAATTCCCAGTTTCTTTCTCTTCTATTTTCTTCATTTCCAGATCCAGATCAAATATTGGCAGTCCCCTTTCTCTCTTAAGCTGTAATAAAATAAATACAAAATGGACGTCAAATGAAGTTTTTTCTCTCCAGAAATGGACGTACACTGGAGGTAATTACATACATCTGAGATGTGGTCAATGCACTACGTATCCCTACACTAGCAAAATAGCAGTAAATCGGTTTGCGCACATGTGCAGTCCATTCCCATCAAGATTTGGGTTTTCTTACATTTCCTACAAAACACTGCTCTATGGGCTCAAAATACAAATAAAAAAGTAGTGCTACGTAGTAATACCATGTGTTGGCTGATCGACTAATATCGCGCTATGTAGCACTTCATAGAGAAAAGTATTGCAGCCTGAACTCGGTCCTGGTTTAAATATATACTGAGGCTGGTTTAAAACCAGACACAGGCTCACCTGTCTGACGATCAGCTTTCTGCGGAGTCGGTTGAGCTCAGGCTCCAGTTTCATCTTCTCGGCGGCCATGTTGAGTTTCTTGAGCATTTGAAATTCCTCGTACTGGCTGATGGGAGAGAACCTACAACAGAAGTCAACACTGCTGAATACCACCAATGTTTATTGGAACTAGGCAGAGAAGCTCTGACCATAGTACAGCTTGATACTGTTTTGACGGCAGAGGGTGGCCTCCATCTAACTTTTTAACGTGATCGATGATATACATCTTGAAAAACGAACAAAAAGTAACACGACATGCGAGCATGCAAGGATAAAATGTTACCCGTCCTCGCTGAAAATAACCTGCCGCGTGCGTGCGGACTGGCTCTATTTCGAACACTGTTGACGGTCATAGTTTCATTAAAATCCAAGAAATTTGAAGGTTGAAAATTTAAAGTCATACAACATACTTTGGTGGTGGGGCTTCTTCAATTTTCTCTTCTGCTTCCTCCAGTTTCCTCCTTTTGTAGTTCTGAGTGTCTTCGTAATCGGATTCTTCCCGGGTTCCGCTGAATTCACCATCAGAGTCGGCTGGCGTCATTGGCTCGGACTTGATGATGTCCATCTGTGTTCTAGACATCAGGGAGTCCTCCGACACTCGGGAACTATCTGGAGAGTAACGATCATCATAAAAATCAGTTTAGTCAATGGACACTTAAAATAATTATTTTACGAGGCATGGCAACAGACCACTGAGCTGCAGACCCAAAGCCACGTCCAGTGCAAATAAATCGACCCCTGAACAAATAAATCGGCATGATTTCCGCAGATCCGCGGAAAATTGTCATGCCAGTTTTCCACTGACGGGAACGGAGTAACTGTTGTGGAGACGTACCGTCTATTGATGACAAGATGTCCTGCAACGATGGCGACTCTCTGAAACTGGCTGATGACATTCCGGCAGGGGGAGATAATGTCCCTGGGTCAATCTCAAGGTCACTGTCAGAGTCGGCGCTCATGAACATTTCAGTCAAAGAAGCTAAAAATATGCAGATGATAGTCATGGTGTTTGTTCCACAAAATGATCACAGCGCTATAAGAACCATACCTCTCATTTACAGCTATAGTGAGTTACATGGTTCTCATTGCATTATTTATACTTTCAAAATCCATGTGGCAGTAAGACCGAGAAAAACCCACATCTCACACAGATAAACCAAGAAAGACAACTGATATCGGCATTAAAAAAAGTCACTAATGCTCATCACGCAGCCTATGAATAGATAATCCGACAAAATTAAAATAATAAAACACCCAAATTACTTCTCCACCCACCTAGCGGCTTCACATCCATGTCAGCCCGAGTACCAGGGAGAGAAAAAATACTGTTCTCGTCTGCGTCTGCCAGATGTTCGAATCCCTCGGACACCTGGAAGGACTCGGACACCAGACTGCTCTCGGAGTCGGGAGCTTCCTCCTTCATGGCCCTGACCTCGTCGATGGCGTACTCCTCCTCCTCCTCCACGGGCTCCTGCTTCACCACGAAACTGGCGACACTCCGGGATTTGCTGGAACTGGACTTCCTGCTCAAGTCACTGGCACTGGATGGGAAGATTCTGGAATTGTCGGCCGGAGGGCAGGAAGTGGCGGCAGAAGCAGCAACATCTATGGATGTGGAACTGGATTTGGAACTGGATGATCCTGATGGTTCTGCTTCTGGTGCTTTGGACGCTGTCTGGGCTTTACGTATGTCCTTTGCTTCCTGAAAAGGTACAATGACTCAAATTAATTTCATACTTATCCTAATAAGTGAAAAACTGAAACGAAAATCCATCGAGAATTTGAGCTGTCGAGAAATAAGTTTTTTTGTGTTTTTTTTTGTGTAGTAATTTAACAGATTTGAGCATGTAAAAAATCAGATGTTTTTTTTTTGGTGGCAATTTAACATTTTCATTCAAATCTGCATGTTAGAAAAATATAATATATTTAATTATTTTGAGACTTTCGGGTTTATTTAGCTTTAGAGCTCTTTTGTGATTATTTAATGATTTATATCATGGTTTGTCAGCGGTTTGGCTGACTTGCAAGTAAGGAATATTAAACTAACACACACACCATCAATGTTGACCTCTTGACCTTCAGTTCAATGGCCGCCTGAATGGACGACTTCCCGCGCCGTGATCGGAGACCTTCGACTTTGACAATGGTTGATTGGTCCACTGGTGGCGCAACTTCAACTTTCTTCCTTGGTCTCACAGCAGATTCTACAAGTTTAGAGAAGATTAAATTCACACAGATTTCCAAAAGACATTATCAGTTATGGACATGCAATTATCGAGTCATGAGAACATGAAACATTTTGAGTATAATTTCATGCTCAAGTTCAAATTTAACAGGGATCTGTGAACAAAACTTTGAGAAATTGTAGACCTCAGTCTAGTGCGTTTAGCAATTGTTGTGTTGAAAAAGTTTATTTAAAAGTCAAAGGCCAACATAGACATACAATATGTGTAATAAAGTACAAAATATACAAAATAGGCAACTATTGTATATCCACGGAAAGAATAATTTGCGATATTTGCGATGGTACTCACCGATTTTATATACGGGTGGTTTCATGACGGTCAGCTTCCACCAGCCGGACTCTCCCAGGACACTGACGCCAGACAGGAAGTAGCCAGGACATCCTGTAGACAGCGTCCCCGCGACTGTTCCGTGCCATAGCGACGTCTTTTTCCTGTATAGACAACACTGGGAATGAACTCTCATCACATACACAACAGAGAGACAAAGGTCAAGGACAGCTAGAAGTTAATTACTACTACTACTACTACTACTACTAATATTAATAATGATAATATACTTGTGTTAAGTAATATGTTTCATAATTTAATTATCAAATGGAAATTTAGATCATAAACGTAATACAAAATGGAATAGAAAAATAAAGATGGAAAAAAACATAAACGGAGCATCAAATTCGTCATCACACCTGTGAGCGGCAAACAACAGGGACCAGTACTTGTCAATGAATGCACAGATGTGTTCCTTCCAGCGGAAATAGCCGCACTTCCCACTGCCACTCAGCTGCAGATTGTATAATGTCAACATCACAACTTGCAGCCTGCAGCAGAAAAAAACAAAACTTTTAAAAATCTTTAAAAAATCTTTAAAAATAAAATTTATCTTTTAAAAAAGCACACTTTTTGGTGATTATTTTCTATTCTAGAACTGCTTTCAAGATCATTTTCCTCAAATCACCGCATTTCAGTTCATGTTAGGAGGAAACCTATAACACCTGTAGGACTGAGTGTTGTGGTAGACACGTGGGCACTGCATGGCTTGTACTGATGATGTTTTTATTTTTTTTATTTTTGACATATTTTATTTTTTGAATTGAGGTTTAGGGCTGCTTTCAAGATTTTTCTTACTTATATCACGGTTTGTCAGTTTAGAGCAGGAGGAAATCTGAAACATCCGGTAGCGCTGTCACCGCTGATTGTTGTAGTAAAGAATTATGGCACTGTGATAGTACAGCAGCCCAGTCATATTTCCTGCATAGATTTTAGCTTCTATCTATCTTGTATTAATTATAGATTATTTTAAATACGCGTTACCATTGCATCTTCATTCTGTCAAACTCCTCACTTCCATCTGGACCACAGTGGCGACACTTGAAGTTGTAAAATATATCACCTGCCAATGATGACAGCTTTTTCATTTCCAGACATTCTGGAAATACGTGAAGAAAACAAACTAAAAATTTGAAAACACTGATTAACTCTCCTCCAGATGGAGGCAACATAAGATGCCAAATAATAGAGGTGCTTTTGATTAATCCAGCTGGGAAAGGGTTAATAATTAAAATATTACTTTTCAATATTAGGTTTATTATACATGTACCGGTATAACTAAAACAAAGATGAGTAAAAACTGGTATAATAAAAAATTAAATAAAAATAAAATATTTATATAACTCCGAGTTCAAGCTAGGCTGCTCACAGGCGGTTAACATTATCCCCGTCTATGGAGGAATCCAGTCACCTAGATAGGGTCTAGACAGAATTGCAGATACAGTGCACCCTCGTTATAACGCGGAAGATGGGGTCCATGACATACCCCCCCCCCCGCGTTATAATACCCGCGTTATACAATATTCGGTATCCACAAATATAGGATATACACGAATATGGGATACAGTAACATGTACAATCTCGGCAACATATGCTTTTTCCTTGCTTTAAAA
>JAUTBV010133111.1:0-11988 GCA_032361325.1 Lepetodrilus fucensis | reverse complement strand
AACCCACTCGATACGATTGATTACGGAAAATATGTCCCTCGTGAAATTAATGTTCAAAGTGAACATTAATTTCACTCAGGACATATTTTCCGTAATCAATCGTATCGAGTGGGTTATCCTCTAAATATACATTAATTTGTAGGTAAAATATGCTACATACCCACCTCCTGATAGCAATAGTCTTTGCAATCTGATCTTGCAGAGGTTTGTATTGAACCGCCAACCAGCTGTGATTGGGTCGAGGGATTTCTCAGGGGTGGGGAGGGTATATGTGGGGGTTTGGGGAGGGGGAAGGGGTGTCTTTGATGCCAGAAATCCACCCTGTGTGGTCACACTGCCTTGACTAATCTGTTGTGTGTAATTATGTGGAAGTTGTGATAAGCCTATTATGGGGTTTTTACACATGGACCCCTATGTCATGTATGCCAATATTCCCCGAGAGGAAAAAACCCAAGGATTATCGGAACTATTTTTTCCCTGCATGTCATGAGACAATAGTATGAAAGCACATGTGAAATCAGATTTTTTTTTTTTTTTTTAGCACAGATATTTTCAAATATTAGCAACAAAACGATAGTATGATGACATTTGCCTGGTTTCCACCAAAGCACATGAAGCATGTCCAGAATCTATGATTCTAAGTACCCTAGAACCTTTTTGAATCACTGGATAACAACGACTTTCATTTCAAGATAGGAGAAAGAGCCACTCATGTAAATGTATGGAGTAGACGTAGTACACAGACACATTGCTAGCACAGGTATTCCAGGAACATTATTTGCCCCTGTGTAATTGAAGGTAGAAAAGAGAAATGCAATGATCTCCAATATATTCAACAAAATGATATGTGGCAGAAATTTATTACCATAAATAAATACATATCATATTTAGTATGTAAATTACTTTATGAAAAGTAAAAATAGAAACTATTTCTAAAATATTTAGAATTTGTAGCATTTTTGTTTTGTTTACATTGCTTCCAAATAAAGAAACAGCATTATATTGACTACTACCAGCATTTTCCAGTGTACTATTTCACACTTGTTTGCGTATTGCTTTCACTGACTATTTATAGACCCCTGCCTATATTGAACCCAATTTCACTGGAGTCATGACAAACAACTATTAAAATTAGGGAAATAATTCTTGGCATACATGGCCGTGTCATGCTCTTAGCTTTCTCATTGTCTGCATATCTGTGTGTTCTACCTTCACATGTGTAGGCCATACATAGCTGACCATGTAGACAAATTAATAGCAGAACTGTGTACACATATACGGGATATTTGACCATGTGAACATTATAATGTTTTGTGTGTGCGTTCCGTGTTCGGATTTATCCTCAGCGCTGGGGTAACTCCATGGGGTAACTCCATGCATAGGATGTATAAAAACACACATACCTGGAGTGATACTGCTACAACAAATGTATCATGCCAACATGTTTTAGATTTGATTGTAAAATAATTAATACATTTATTGAAATGTATACTCATTTATTGTAATACATGATGGCAATCGTTGAACAGGCAATTTAAAAATCAGTCATTGTCTATGTACATAATATCTGACATTGTGCACTAATCAGTTTTGTTCCGTGTATGGAATATCTGCCCATGTGAACAGATTAGTTGTATTCTGTGTACAGTTTATCTGGACACGTGCACTGATCAGTTATTATTCACTATACGTATGCGATCAGTTATGTTCATGTGAACTAATCATTTATGTCCGATACATACATTCAGAAGATATTTAGCCATGTGCACTGATCAGTTATCTGACTACACACATACCCACTTCAATATATTAATATCACTGTGTGAAATATGACCCTGTACAACTATTGCATTGGATACTAGTATTCAGCCAGAATTTGCTATTGGTCGCTCTTGGACATGTCCGTCACTCGTAGAGCCATGATGCCTCAGCTAAGTGCTCAACGGTCAGGAGATATCTCGTATTGTTGTCCTGATGGGATAGGGTGTCCATGGTCCTGCCGTCCTGCCAGTAGAGTGTCTGTAGAGTGTCTGTAGAGTGTCTGTAGAGTGTTCGTGGTCCTATCTTAGTAGCCTGTGGACAACTGCAAAGTCAGAAAGCTCTATCTACAGAAGGTATTGACTGCCACTTGAATCCAGCCTGATTTTGGATGTCCGCCAACATGGCTTGAATTCTGTGAGCTAAGCTGAGGTTCCCAATCTGACAGCCTCTGTGACAAGTATGTTTACAGGGCCACTGACTGAATACCATTAGGGTGAGAGCTTTGTCTTCATCGGCCGGTGTCCCTCAGCTATCTGCCCAGCTACATGAGCTATAGCCAGCATTGGCGTATACACACGTTGTCGCGCCTTTCACGGTGATAAGCAGTTATAAATTTGTCTTGCCACAATGCCTTGAGCTTGCAATGTAAATAGTTTGGTCACAGAGCTTGAAGCTAACAGCATTTGCTACATGGGGTTACGGGCTGCACGGGTTATGGGTGGGTAACACTGGTGAGTAGGGCCAGTCTCGCGGGCAGTCAGTCGGGCGGTGGGTACTGGAGAATACGGGTGTCGTGTCAACGTGGGGAAATATGACATTGAGTGATTGAGTCACTAATAAGTGATTGAGTCACTAGTATGTTATTAAGTCGCAGACATACATACATGACATAAGCAACAGACTACAGGTTGCATCTGTCATCGGCTGGTCAGTGGAAGGTAGCACAGAACTACTGCTGATGGTAATCAGAACGTGGCCTGCTGTTAATTAGATTCCGCCGAGGAGCATGTGAGTGAGTGAATTGCCTATGTTTATGTGAATGTGTTAGCAGTTAGATGCATCTGATAGCAACTGACCTGCTGATGTTAACAGGTAATGATTAACTCTCTACATGCTGGATGCAACTGGAGATATTCAAAAGTGCGGTGTGAGTGCGGGAGAGGGTTAACATGGACCTTTTTATGACTGACTGTTCTTTTCTTGTATGTATAACTTTTTGAGTCACTGTATACATTTTAATTTTCGTTCAGCTTTGAATTTCTATGTGCAGCTTTTAACATATGGTCTGTATAATTGATTTTTCTATATTAAACCTTTAGTTTCTTTATATAACTTTATGTGCAGATTTTGATTTAAACCGTTTCATCTGTTTATCTTGTTTTATTGAGTATATATGTGTCGATTTTGTATTTAAATGTGTAACTTTACTGAATCAGATTTGTTCTTTATTGAGTTGGTGCTGAGAAAGTGTTATTAATGGCTGATTGTCGGAGTCTAATCCCTCCGTCTCCCAGCATGGGTTATCATTTTTAGATTATTTCGTCGCATACGTATCAGTGAAATATTCCCGCTGTGACGTAAAGGATTAAATCAATCGGGTTTAGATTATTTTTTAAATATCCTATTGATAATATAAAACTTGCCCATATTTTTGTATCGTGTGGTTATGTCATAGCTGAAGTACCGCGTTAAGTAACCATTGTAGCACATGTAACAGGCTATGTCGTTTAGATGTCTGCATGTTGCTCTTGACTGAAGCTACACTAAAGACTTGACTTGCACTGATGTTAAAACTGATGCCATTGACTCTTATTAGTATCTATTAGTTTGTTGTGTTTTGTCTGTCGTGAGTGGCATTTATTGATTGATAAAAGTCTTCAAGTATTGTGAAGCGTTGTTGCAGTTGTTCTGCAGTCACTCTGCATGTTAGGCGTGTGTAGTGTTACGGTAGAACGGCAGCCTACATGTTTCCTAATGCTAAGTCTGGACACGGTGCCAAGAGTCGACTTGATTAATGTATGTGTATGTGGCATTAACGGCCGCTAGCCAAACGTGTAAGTAAACATGTTGAATGAGTTGTTTTTAGATGAATACATATGTAAGTTTGTTTTCCTACTGGCGACTCGTCACGTATGAGTGAAAGATTCCCGCTGTGACGTAAAGCAATAATTCACTCGCCCACTTGAGGTTAATTGATGGAATGAAAAGTAAGTTTTTATTGTTGGTTGTGATAGAGCATAGTGATAGCATGTTAAACTACAAATATGGTATGTTCTCTTGGTACTCTGCTACATGATGACAATAATTTTCTCATGATATAGGATCGTCGCAAATTGGTGAAAGATACCCGCAGCGGCGTTAAACTCCATAATCACACTCGTAATGTAGGCATGGGTTTGTAAAAGTAGAGTAATGCTTATGGACAAGGGTTTTTATGTTACGTTACTCATGTAAATTTCTCTCTTACAAATTAGCTGGAGTTTTTAAATGCATTAATTCAATATGTTTACGCATCATTAAAAATGTATTGACAAAATAAACAAACAACCTGCCTGTCATTTAGAATTATGGATTATGTGTCTCGCTTATTGATGCTTGTGACTTACAATAGTTTCACAAATAGTCATTAGGAACCCATCTTCATAACACAGCTTCGTCGCAAATGGGTGAAAGATTTCCGCAGCGATGTTAAACTCCATATTCACTCACTCACTCATAACACAGCTAATTTGTGTCCAGTTTTCACCAGAAATTACTGTCAAATATTTATTTCAAATGTAGATATAGATGGCTAAGTAGAATGTGAGGCAGTGTAAGAATTTTGACAGACATATGGCGTGTTTAAATGTCAACTTTCAAGCACCCAACATTGATAACATAAAATTATCATGCAGCAACATTGATCTTGTTATACCAGTATACTGTGTGGATTGTATAAATTGCTTTTTGACGAGCAGTCCTAGAAGTTCCTTATTGAATTAAGGACAAATTCATGAAGTAGATGTCATTCACTACATTTATCCATGAATACAATTAATAAGTATAACGGAACACCAATATGACATTGTGGTATATGTACCAAGAAAAGGTACATATCTCAAACTAGTGGTAGTCTTCGTATTTGTGTGTAACCCTAGCAACAGGTACTTAACATGTGACCCGAACGCGACAAGTGAACACAACAAGTGAAGGCAAGTCAATATAAGCATAGGGTCCCACCCTCTCTTATGAGGACAGGCGTTCAGCTCTTACACTGACACCTTTCATACCACAAACATTTAAGCAGTAACTTTCAGCTCGTATTATTGGAAAAGTTTAATTGAAAAAGCTTTCATTGTAAGGCTTGGAGTGTTTTCATAGGAATCGTATGCACTGGCCTTTACCATTCGAATCAATAAGCATAAGCAGATAGTCAATATGTGTTATTGTTAACGATGGGTGTTCGCGATTACATGATTGCTATCTGAACCGCTGTTTGGTGTGGATTCACATTTGAAAAGGCATGCAAACATTGGGCATCATATTAAAGTAGGGTATAGTGTGTCCGCGGCCCTCTTCAGTTGCTGTTTGTGTCGCAGATATGGCCATGGTGTTGATTTCGTAATTTGGTGGGTCATTCTTTGGATACTTGTTTTTCTGTATCATTGTTTTTTTCTAGGTTTTGAAAACTATTTAACCCTTTCTATGCTGGATCAGTGCAGATCACTGCTAAGTACGTAGAACCACGCGGCTTGCGTCTAGTTCGAGAAGGCGAGGGTAAAAGGAACACATCGTTTCAGATGTGTCATAACATAATATGTGCATTTTAGTATGTTATGTCGTCACACTTTTGGTTTACTATCATTGGCTTTTGTGTGGTTTCTGGTGACTTTGCTGTCCCACCCATTTTCAAGCTGTTTGAGCCTATTTACAACCAACACTAACTTGAACATGATACGAGACAGTCCTATTGAATATCAACTTGATGTCACTCATGAACACATCTTTATCTGCCCTTTCTTGGACCTGTGTAATAAACATTATTTCACTGGGGAGATAACTGTTGTTGAAGATCGTGTGGGTGTAATATTGTCCTATGAGTAGGCATGTAAATTCCAGTTGTAGGCCGCTTCAGTGAGAGAGCATTAGCCCAGAGGGTGTTAGGTCGAGGCATGAGGTTCAAGCCCCAGTCACGGCATACTAAAAGACATTAAACTATGGTACTTGTTGTACCACTATTTGGCATTCAACGTTAACTTTCTCCATGCCAGAGATGCCATAGAAAGCAGTGCCTGTATCTAATCCAGCAGGGAGAGGGTTAACCTTCTCCCTGCTGAATAAAATCAAAATGTTTTGTTTCTGCATGTAATCGGGCAACTTAAGTCGCCTTCAGCAGGGAGAGGGTTAAAGGGGTAAAACAAGGACTGGTAGGCTTAGAGTCAGTATAACGTGTCTGAGTCGGGTATCTTTGTTATAACTGCGGCAGGATATTATAGTCAGCTAGCACTATCAGGCAGTACTAGAAATCCGGCCTAGTACAAGCATAGAATACAAACGCAAAGCTGCAAGTGTGATGAGAGTGAAATAATCTTGAAAGCGACTCTAAACCCCTATTTTACCAACCAAACAGTAGTAATGTACGACATGAAAGGTCTGGTTTCTGTAGAATGGGCTAGGACCTCCCTAGGACTTTCCTAGGACCTCCTCCTAGGTATTAATTGAATTGGACAACATTATGCTTGACATTCTTCCTGGATTGTTACTCTCTTTCTGTGAACACTAAGCTGATTTGTCATGCGTGCTGATCTGCCTTATACTCATACTATAGGTTTACGGCATAGGAACACCGGATTAACCTACGCATTAGCACATGTTTTTCAGAATGTTTCATCAAATCATGAAATAAAAATTGATACAGCTATGTGCCATTATTTACTATGGTAGTTGGCAGCAAACTATAGATTTATTATGTTCTTCTTCTAAATTCGGTATTGCTTTTTTAATACATATAAATGTATTTCTAAAACAGTGTGATTCATGCTTAATTCATTAAATTGTTCTTCCAACAATATGCAATATAGTGGATGTTTTTAAACCAAAACTTATTTGTTTACACCTGATGTTAATGAATGCTTCTTAAGCTTAATGCTCTGGCATATCCATTACATTTAAGCTAACATGTTTGAGTTTTAATCAATTATTTTCTTTCAACATATATTTTTTTATGGCTTGCATCGTGAGGCATGTTAAACCAACCTCAATGAACTTCATTCAGAATATATAGGACCTTACATACACCATGTAAAAGCCATCGTAACCGGATTCTCTCCATTGTGAAATTGACATCCATGTACAGAAGAACTGTGGTAATTTGTAATCTTAGTCTGCCATAAATTATGGAAAATTTACATACGGTTAAACAATAATCTACACTGTATGTCACCCAAGAAGCTTTGAAGTGTTGAATAAACTAAATTAAATGTTTGAATTTTTGCATGAACAGGATCTAAGCTTTTTTTCTTCTGTGTGTAATTGAAATTCCTTTTCAGGGTATCGACAATCTTTAAAGTTTTGGAGAACAGTTTCATGTCGAGAAATGACTGAGATCCATTGTCTAAAAAGTTATAGTTCCTTGCCCCCCCCCCCCCACCACCACCACCACACACACACCTCAAGCATATCACAATGTGCACTAAAATACTATGTAGAACAATGTATAATCCCAATGAAAAAAATACTAATTTAATTATTTAAATGCGAGTAGCTTCTTTGCCTTAAATTGAAAGGAGTTGAGTCGGAGGAGTTGGTATCGAGTGTATTGGGTGTATGTGTAATCTCCTGCCTATCTGCTTGTTCCATGCATAAGAGTACTACTGCCGTCCTCAAGCCCATAATAATTACATTATCTTACGCCTGAAGACACCGAGCCCTAGGTAAAATACCTGATCACCTCCTACTTATCTCAAGTATATTGAACATCGCCACAATATCACTCTCACTAGGTCACTGGCAATTCAATATATTGATGTTTGTGGCAATTTCAGAGGCCCTTAATGGGTTTTTCTGTTGTTTGTGCATTTTACAAACTGGACGACCATTTGCTTTTTAGAGCAATCATTAAAAGAAAATACCTTTGTTGAGCCTCGAGGAAGATTTGTCAACTTGACCGAGATCTGGGTGTTTGTTTAGCAGGTATTGGAATTAGAAGATCGCTTGGTAATGAGGATGGTGGTTTTTATCTCATCTGCTGGAAGACCATCCTTGTTTGCATGTACATAATTAGCATGTCGTCTGCTGGTTAACTGCTCCAGGAGTGGGTGGGTGTTCAAGGGTGTCTGTGGTGTTCCAGTGTATGAGTGATGTTCCAGGGTATGAGTGGTGTTCGAGGGAGTCTGTGGTGTTCCAGGGTATGAGTGGTGTTCAAGGGAGTCTGTGGTGTTCCAGGGAGTCTTGATGTTCCAGGGTATGTGTGGTGTTCCAAGGAGTCTGTGGCATTCCAGGGTGTGTGGTGTTCCAGGGAGTCTGTGGTGTTCCAGGGAGTCTGTGGTGTTCCAGGGTGTGTGGTGTTCCAGGGAGTCTGTGGTGTTCCAGGGAGTCTAGTATGTGTGGCATTCCAGGGTGTGTGTGGTGTTCCAGGGAGTCTTGATGTTCCAGGTTGTGTGTGATGTTCCAGAGTGTGTGGTGGTCCAGGGTGTGTGAGGTGTGGTATTTACGGCAGTATAGGAATTTCAATAGTAATAGCCTGTTTACTGTCATTTGCCATGTTTTCAGGTCTTAAGAGTTTTTAAATGTTGGTTCAAATTTATTTTGGGCAACACTGAATATTCTGGCTTTTTTGTTATCTAAAACTGTTATGGTTCATCCAACTAAAGTTGTTCTGTTACACATCCAGCTAAGATTTAGTCAAGTCTGTTCTGTTGACTCCAGGGGTTGAGTTCAAATACACAAGCAGCTTGCAAGCAGCTTACCAAACTAGCCACTGTCTCAGAAGTCGCATAGATGAGACATGGAACCAGTTTAGCTAAGCGGATTACTCAGTCCTTGTGTCTTTGAACGCGTCCCAGCTAAAACTGTGTTCAGCTAGGACCTGTTCTGTGATGCTACGACTATATGCTTTATGTATTCCAAGTAAGACTGTTTTTGTGTGTCACATCCAGTTAGTTTTGTTGTCTGTTTGCAGGTGAACCGGGACAAGTATGACTACACGGCCTACCAGAGGATCAAGTCCGCTCCCTCAGGGGGCCGTCACAGAGTTAGTAGATTAGGTGAGTACAAGTAGGTGACTTGTCTTCATAGGTGGAGAGACAGAAGGACAAATACATGTCTTCGTAGGTGGAGAGACAGAAGGACAAATACATGTCTTCATAGGTGGAGAGACAGAAGGACAAATACATGTCTTCATAGGTGGAGAGACAGGACAAATACATGTCTTCATAGGTGGAGAGACAGAAGGACAAATACATGTCTTCGTTGGTGGACAGACATCCACTGGGCAGGACAACAATCCTTTCTGTTGAGTCCTCAGAAACAATCTGTTGAAGTCTGGTTTGTCCTATACATCAGATTGAAAGGATCAAGGAGACCATCTTCAGTGTTTTGGACTTTATGATAGAAATAGACTTTTGCATAAGACATTTATCATTCTCTTTGGGGACTTTGAGGAAGCAAACTCCAGAGAACTGAAAACAAGCCATGCCTGTAGGTAATCAATGTAACTGATGACAAAGAAGAGGCAGGACATTGTCATGGGAACAGGACATTGTCCTTGGAACAGGGCATTGTCGTGGGAATATGACATTGTCATGGGAACAGGACATGGTACTTGGAACAGGGCATTGTCGTGGGCACAATGGACGTTGAAGGTTTCGCTGTCTGGAGTACTCTCTGAAGAGCTTCCTCTGAACACGGGGTGGGGGGCACATTAACACGAGTGCTTGATCTGGGTTAGTCCATGTAACAGGCTTGTACGTAGGTCTGTGAAGGTGTTAACAGCAATCTTCCTGTAAACTCTGACCGTAAGTGCTTCAGCTAGCACTGGGACTCGCTGCTTCATTGTGGTATACCACTTCTGTGACGTGTCGTCAACAGCTATTGTCACAGTTCGTGTGTGTGTGGGGAGGACTGTAAATCACTCCCTGTGTTAGTTTTGAGTCTGAAGTGCTGAAGTGGAGAACATTTTACAAGCATGGAATTCGAGGTGCGGGTGATTGGATCCACAGTTGGCCTTCTTGCGTACTTACCCAGAGCAAATTGAGGTCGGAGAAGTTGCCACTTGGACAATCTATTGAGAATTACAAATGCATGTTAATGCAGCCGTGTGTTGTATCAAATACTCATACCGGTCTCGGCCAGCGAGGTTGCTTCAAAGGTTAATTCTGGCCTGTTGTGCCTGGTTAATTGATGTTATCTGGCTAATTCATGCTTTTATCGCTAATTTGTGCCCATTTCGTTCTTCTATGGCTAAATGATATCTGGCTTATTTATGCTTTTATGGCTAATTTGTGCCTGTATTGGTAATTTGCATCTCTATTGCTAATTTGTACCTTTTGTGATTCTATGGCTAGTTTATGCTATTTCGGCTATTTCGGTAGTGTAAGACTTGCATCCAGACAACTCAAGCTCAAATCCTGATATAAAAATGGTTCTGTTACATTTATGTGTATCTCTTTCAAGCAATATTATGCTCTCAGAATGGCGCTATTGTTGCTGAATGGTTAATTCTTGCTGACTCAGACAGCGGCTCCTGTTCCAGAGCTGCGGTGCCGTATGTGTCACTGTCGTTCCGCTGCTGGAACGCAGAGTCCTCATACAAAGGGGGGAGCACTTTTGGGCCCCCTGCACAAACATTTTCAGATCTGACTGCCGTTCTCACACTTGCATGCAATCGCTGTGATCAACCCCCAGTGGAACTGAACCCAGTAACAATAGTTGCAGCAACCTCAGGATTTAATACAAATGGTAAAAAAAAAACACGCTGTGGACTTGTGACTAGCGCGAGCTCTTCATGCAAGTCCACCCTGGTATTATCTGGTCCGACACCATGCTTCATGGAATTTCGATTGTCGGTGGTAATGCCCGCCGGATAAAAGCCTCCAGTATATTGTGTGTTGATGATTGGGCTCAATGATCCAAATCTTGTCTCCTTTATAAATCGGCATATACGAGGAGCAGGTATTGAACTCAGTGAATAGGCTCCCCCCTGGTGTATGTGAGTAGTTAGGTGACAGATATAGATCTCCCGGTGTGTAGCAGGGATCTTGTCGACCATGAAATGCCTCAATGTTCAGAATTACAGATCAGATCGTATGCTATTGTGATTTTCAACTGGAATGTCTTTCCTTCAGGAAATTATGCAGACATGTGAAGTCAATTTACATGTAAGCAGGCCTGTCTATCTGGCATTTTTTTTTTTATGAGCTTTTCATGTACGACTTTACGGTCAAGTAAGTTGCTTTTCTAGTTATTGTCTATGAAATTTGTTTATTTTGTTCGTCATCGATTATGGAGAGCACCTTGTCAGTTTTGAATTTCATTGGTTCAGATTCTTGGTAAATTAAGTGGAGAATAGCACAGTGGTATGGTGTTACTGTTAGGCAAACATTTGTAGTCGGGGGAAAACAGTTGAAGTTTGTTGACATTTTCTGTATGGATAGTTGTAATATCTGTTTTATCTATTCTGATTCTTTGATATTAAAGTTGCTGCAGGACTAACCCCACATTAAACAGATTCCTAGAATATTGCTGATTGTAATTACCGTTTTTACTAATATTTTATTTTATTAATATTTTCTTACTGACATTCCTTACCAACATTTCTATCGAAACATGCACTATTGCATTGCAATGGTCATTACAATTACTCACTGTGGAACTGTGGATACATTTTCAGATAGAGAATCGATTGATTTGTTAGAACAAAATGACTTGGCACAGGTCCTGCACCTTTGCCCAAATCTCTTGCACACCCACGTGATAAAGCAGTTACCGGGTATTACTTTGTTTGCATTATGTAGAATGTCACCTATTGTGGCATTGGATTTTGTATCTAATTAAATGGATGTTTCTGCTGGTTACAAATTAAAAAAGAATCCATATTATACGTTCAGATTTTTTTTATAGGATATAGCCATTGAGAACGAACAAAATATTTTATCGAGCCTGTCCGAATGCCCGCGATGGGTTATTTTCAGCGAGGACTGGTAACGTTTTATCCTTGCACGCCCGCATGTCGTGTTACTTTTTGTTTGT
>JAUTBV010133100.1:0-11990 GCA_032361325.1 Lepetodrilus fucensis | reverse complement strand
CATGTTCTACCATATAATTTTAGTCAAGATACTGAGAGAATTTATACCTAATTTTACCTAATTTTACCCCTATGACACTATGATGCGAATAAATTTCAATCGGATAACCCTATTTTGCAGAGGTTATCGTAAGCTAGAAAATGCGTGTTACTGACTAGATGTTCTATATTCCAAAAGTAGGCCCTATTATGTACAATTGATTTTAAATGACATATATAATCATTTAACAGTTTTAATGTTAAATGCTTAAATCAGCAGTTCAATATTATACACCAGCCCTAATGTGTCTCAATGGTGCTGATTGTCATAGATTTACAATATATAGAGGGCACAGATGCTGTTATTTTAGTCGACTGTTACTGTTTACTGTTTACTGTTTACAATCAATATATTTATTGCATAGACAAAGCCTGTGGTAGGTACGTATATCATGTACTACTGAACATTGCTGAATCTCATTAAATATTACTAATTATTGCTAAAATATTTTGTTGAATTTTAACGAATATTTTTGACAAAATATAGATATTTCTCTTAATTCTGTAACTATTCTTATTGGTGGCCTTAAACCAAAGAGATCGATGAAAACAGTTCTAATTCTGTAAGCAATACTAAACGTTATACGAATTTTAACATGATTTTATTTCTATATAATGCTTGTTCAATATGAACTATTTTCCAACGATGCATGTGCCATGTATATACTGAACGCATGATCATTTAACTACTTGTATGTCATTATTACACATCGTTTAAATGCCATGGATTATATTACAAAAACTAAACTTCCTGCTTATACCCTATTAATGAATCGATATTAGTTGGGAAGATATGGTTCATTAACGAATGAAGATATTTACGCAAACATAAAAAAAACCACAATATACAATGTACATTATACATTGACACTATATATCTTAGTATAGGGAATCCATAAAATGAGTATTGAGTATAATTTCCTAATAGCATCTAATAACTGTTTTATCATCCATGAAAACTAATTTTTAAAGAGCTATATCTTTTAAATAATAATAATACCTAACTGGAAATATTCATATAATTAAATATAACTTGAAAATAATTAAAATATTTTAATAATGCACACTAGAAGTTATTTGCTATTAATTCATATGCAGTTAGAGTCTTAAATTGAAATATATGCATACAAAACGAGATTAATCATTAACCCTAATGTTTTTCTCTTTCACGTAAGAAATTACATGTTACAATTCAGGTCAAGCAGCTATTACAATTCATTGCAATTCTTTAAAGAGATCTCCAGGTATTGCAATTCATTTAAAAAAATACAATTCAGAGCAGGTTTTACAATTTGGATCGATTATTACAATTCAAACCTCGAGATTATGAAACCTTTTTGGAGTACGATTTCATGCTCAACTCGGTTTGGTTCACAAATCCCCATACAACATTTGAATTGAGCATGAAATCATACTCATAAAGGCTTCGTACCCTCTGGGCAAGGGCTCTACGGGT
Organism: Lepetodrilus fucensis; assembly: GCA_032361325.1. Lineage (NCBI taxonomy): Eukaryota > Metazoa > Mollusca > Gastropoda > Lepetellida > Lepetodrilidae > Lepetodrilus > Lepetodrilus fucensis. The sequence goes on along the minus strand of JAUTBV010133100.1, from coordinate 10,496 downwards.
ATAGAAGACGCTCCTTCAGCGTAGTATCCCCTCGATAAGGACACAATCAACAGGGGTGAACATAGCAAAGCTACACCGCTTACTGCCATATCAGGAAGAAGGTCTCACTCAAATAGCCATTATCTGACGCATTTACTCCGGGGTAATAGTAACGCCTTATCTATATTTGCTCAGGGGAAAAGTTCATATAATAGTGTTGAAAGTCTATTCGTATATTACTTTTAACAAATGCTTGGAAAATACTCAGTAGATGTTGAAGATACTGGAAGGGACTAATGTATTGTTTGTTCGGAAGGTAGATAGGTATATTATGATATACTAAATATATATTTAAAGAATGACGCATACGCTGTGTTTACTTGACAATGTTATGAGCGATGCATTCTTAATTTGAAATATAAGTATCGTAAATAACTAGGATATCATGTGTATATACAACATGTGTATAGTGTAGTGTCATGTTGATATTAAGTAGTTTTAGCCTCAGATATGAAATAATTCATCCGAGAATATATAATAGTTCCGTGTGTATTTGTTCTGTGTGTGTGTGTGTGTGTGTGTGTGTGAGAGAGAGAGAGAGATAGAGAGAGAGTGTGAGAGAGAGAGAGTGAGAGAAAGTGTATGTGTGTGTGTTTGTTTGTTTCTGTGTTTGTGTTTGTGTGTGTGTGTGTTTGTGTGTATGTGTGCATGTGTGTGTGTGCATGTGTGCGTGTGTGCGTGTGTTTGTATTTGTTAACCTCCCCTTTGCTACAGTCTATTGGGAATCATCTAATGTTCGCGATTATTATATTAGAACGCTGTGCAATTATTCGTTTTCATAACCTCGAACACTCAAAATAATCCTCATGACGTTTAGGTCTGTTGTCAGATAGTCAGATATGGATATTTAAACCATAACGACAGAGCATCGTATGACATTTTCAGAGTAAGATCAAATTATAAAATGTAAAGAGCAATCGTTTAAAAAATAATATAAATTGGATATAGTAAAAAGATACTTTAAATATAAAAACTAACAAAACAGTAACATATATATTGCAATTATATGATAATTACATTAAATACTATTATAAAATATAACATAGGGTCAATGTATATTTAATTTATAGAGAAAATTTTATTTAACATAATATCTTCTCAGTTGGAATATATTACTACATAGCGAAAGTATTGTTAATTGTTTTACATTTACATTTTCTTTTGCTATTCGTCAAGATCCAGAAAACACGCTATATGCTGTATTCTAAATATACATTATGCATGAATTCACTATTCATGGGGAAACCACATCAATTGAACTGGCGTTATTCACAATAAAAACTATTAAGTAATCCCTCACACTTTCAAGCCTTGGAAATCGATAGTAAACTAAACAAAAAAACTTCATCTCTGTTCGATCTTACGTTTGTGGGTAAATTTATATCATAGTAAACATTTACAAATGTCAATTGTTCATAGTCTGGCACCTTGTTTAAACCCACCGCTTGCATAGTGTTATGAACGAGTATAAAGCGCACTTTCCCCAGCACGAACAAACATTCGGACAATATCGTCAATCGCCGTATCTTTAACGACGTTGTTCACGATATTAGTTGCGTCCTCGCGAAGATCGCTGTGCTACACTACACTCACTTCATATTGACATTCTGTTTAAGGGTTAGGTTAATTGACGAACGTTACTAATAATTTCTCCTGTCTCCTTTAGAATGGCGGAAGCGTTGCACAGCCTCTTAAATACACACGCACGCAAACACGCACACACACACACACACACACACACACGCACACACACACACACACACACACACACACACACACACACACACGTACACACACACACAAGTATTAAAGATCCATGAATGTTTATGCTATTGAAACAAGCCATCTCTATCTCACTTGTGACATTACTCGTAGCTCTGTCGGTTTAATAATGATAAATATTTAGGACATGATTTCTGTTGAATTGTTGATTCCAATATTAAACAAGTCTACATGCAATAGTCATGCATATGGTATATTATCATTAACAACCAAAGCAATAATACTAATAATGCTTGTAATAATAATAATAATAATAATAATAACACTGCTATTAATAATAACAATAATAATAACAATATTACTACTACTACTACTACTACTACTACTATATAAAATTACTGCGATTATTACTATTACTACTACTACTATTATTATTACTACTACTACTACTACTACTACTACTACTACTACTACTACTACTCCTAATAATAATAATAATAATAGTAGTAGTAATAATAATAATACTAACAACAATAATATCATCAATATAAACAAGAATACTATCCTTACCCTGTCAACTTGCTCAGTTACAAAAGGATACAACGAACATTACCTTAGAAATACCAACTTAATAAAGATATTTGTTTAAAACAAAATAGTTAATGTCTCCAATTGTATCATAACAAAATAACATAATTAATAATACACATATATTGAATGATATTGTTATTTGAACTTATCATAATTGATCTACATCACAATGAAACCAACTATCAACAAACTTAATTATTCATAGCCTATAATATAGATGTTCATTTTATATTTGTAAATATAAGACTTGATAAATCAATACTATTGTGAATTTTTAATTCGTGTACTCAACAAATGTGCATAGTAACATTAGTTGATAGTCTGATGTATCCTGTTTAACATCTATAGTATTCTAGCACTGTCTATCTAACATTAAATTTGGTATATTCTGCGACTTTGTACCTAGCATCTATACAGTCTATGATTTATATTAATTCTACCATTAATTATATGACGTTTGCACATTCTACCATTTTGTGTTTAACATCTGTAAATTCTGGATTATGCCTTTAACATCTCTTACTCGGTCATTAAGCATCTAATAATATTATCTATACATTCTGCGATATGTGTTTAACATTTATTTATTCTACCACTGTCTTTAACATTTCTAAAACTCGACCATTGAGTGTTTAACATCCGTAAATTCTGTAGTAATATTGTCCTTAACATTTATTTATTTATTCTACCACTGTGTTTAACATCTCTAAAATTCAACCATTGAATGCCTACCGTCTGTAAATTCTGCAGTATGTTTTTAACATTTGTATATTCTACCACGGCGCTTAACATCTATAAAACTCAACGATCGAGTGTCTAATATCTGTAAATTCTGCAATATGTGTTTAACATTTGTATATTCTAGCACTGCGTTTAACAGCTTTAAAACTCAACCAATGAGTGTATAATATCTATAAATTCTGCAAAATGTGTTTAACATCTCTAAAATTCAACCACTAATATTATACCACTGTGTCTAACATCTTTAAAATTCAACCATTGAGTGTCTAATATCTGTAAATTGGACCACGTGGCTTTCGATCACGTGGGCGACAGAACTCGTTTCAACAGACGAGGTTGATATGGAAATTGATCAAGGTGATATTCGCTCGAAATTAAACGATAATCTTGTAAAGAGTAGTGGGGATAATCGATCAACGTTTAAAGGGATTTACAGCTCGACAATACGGGGTTGAGCTGTTGTGTGAAATATCCTTTCATTCGGTGTTAATGTGTTGCTATTGTCACCCTGGCGAGTAATTATACGTGTTTAACACCACCAACGTGAGTGAAATATCAACGGCAATATCCTGTTAAACATGTGTGTGGTGTTTCCGTCATATCAAAAGATTACGACATAAATTACATTATGTAGTCAAAGGTATTGCTATCGACGTTTTCAGTGTAGATCGTTAATTTGTTTACTCATTCGATTCATCCGCTGCACTATTTATATGGTGTCGTATAATGTATACTTGAATAACAGTATTTCTTTGTTATTATAAATAAGTCGGATTTAGTTTATTAATATACTTTAATTAAGTTTGAAGATCGGAATGACTGAATTATTTTAAAGTCTAGTAGATCTAGACTTTGTAAGTCGAATATGGTCTGAACCTCAGGGGTGCTTGTAGTAGGCTTGTTATAATAGTGTGTATGGTATGTAGATACTTGTTATTTTCTTTCATGGAATATGATTTTAATTTGAGTTAATACTAATTATTTCATTCACACAGAAGTTAGAATTACGTCGAAACATATCAGTATAGCATACGTACATCCATGATTATCTGTGTATGATATAGATCTGTACCAGGATGGAAATACATGTATATTAATAGACCTACAACTAGGACAGTAGTATTTATAATCCAGCGTTGTATACGTATAACAATTCTAGATCGGATGTCCAGTTTGTATAAAGCATCGTGCGTCATTTAATCATCTAATACGCCCATGTACATTTAATAAATACTAGTATAACGAAGCTAGTTATATTACACGCCCGAATATCCCGTTTAAATATAAGAATATATATAAATTATTATACATCAAATTTGTACCTAAAATATTTATAAAATTATTTTTTATTAATAACGATGATGGGGTTTAAAGGAGCGAAGAGTTAATACGATTTAAATACGTATATATACTTCTGGTGACGATTGACAATGTAAGTATATAATAGAGACTAGCTTAGGTCGTGCTCTGGGCAGTCGTAGCTTGTATACCCCGTTCAGTGTTTGCCAACACCCGGTATAAACACGGGACAAAGCTGGGGTGGTTATTGACTAGATAAAAGCCGAGCGGTTAGACTACTCCGTGTTCAGGCTTACCTGGGTAGTGGATGTTCTCGTTCGTCTGCAGCCAGCGGGTGTAAGGATTATCCGAATTATCAAAGAAGCCAGATTGCAGGCTTGACACAGCCGCGGATTTGGTGAGGTCCAGTCCTTCTATGCCGACCCTGGGGCTGACCGAGAGTTTGGTGCCGTCGGGAAGATCTAGTAAGTCCTTGACGGAGAAACTGCTGTTGGATTTTACTGCTTGCATGTCTAGTTGTGCAGTCTCCATCTGCGAAACCAAATACAGCAAATGCAGTGATAGCAGGCGACCCGCTCGACGATTACATAAAAAGGTAGGAGTCGCGTACAAGTTAGACTACACGCTCGCTATCATAATATGTTCTTCCTATGTTCAAGTACATATCTGCCTTTCTTATTTACAGACCCCTCCCATGTTCACGATTCCCGGCGATACGATTGGGTGGTTACGGATCGACGCCCCGCCCCTCTGACGTGACGGGCAGTCCTCGGGTGTGGTCTGCTCCACTCAGGCATCAATAATTTAAAGTGAAATGAATGATTGAACCTCGAGAGATCAATGAATGGCTCTCTCTTCCAGACCATTTGCCAACGGATCCTTTCCTTCCAGGTCCCATTCACAGATAATCTCATCGTGTGCGACACTGCCTCTCGTGTTTTGTCCCCAAGAAAATCCACAAGCTGGACTCGGCCTTGCTTGCGCAATCTCTCAGCACTTCACCAAAAGCTTAATTTTGATGTGAGGGGGATTATTGAGCAAGAGAGGGTTTCTACGTCGCGGACAGACAACCCGCGGTGGAGAGGGGTTTTTCTGGTGTTGAAGTCAAGATCGCGAAACCAACACAAACCATTAACACGCAGAGTGGAACATGATTTGTCAGAGTGGTTGTAAGTCTCATACTGAGATAAACCACACTTTCCACTCGTGAATCCACTCAAACACGCTTCCCGGTCTACTCATGGATATTATCCGGTTTAAATTTACAATTATTTATCGAAAATATATCATAAGCTGGCAATTTCAAGAGAAGGTTTAAAATGCAAAGCTACGCTTTAAATGTGCACTGGTTAAATTGAGATGCAGTAGTATAGAGGTTTTGAGGTATCCTTCCGGTATTTTACCAAAAGTTTCACTAAATATGACATTGACGTCAAAATAAGTCTTATTTAGCTGCAAAACTGTCTAATAAATATCTTTAACACAAAAGTTACGATGACGATATACACTGTACATGTATTGCTCATTTGTTTCCAACAACTGTATCTTTGGTTTGGCTCGCATGACTTATATAAGAAGTCTGTTAATAAACATGATCTCTAAAGGAACACATAAGTAATATCATTATATAAAACAAACATAAATACATCTTTTATCACAATTTGATAGAGATTTTGTAACGGTTACTGAATATTCGCATGTCAATTGGGTACAAGTTGGGAATAACACTATATGAACAGATTAATTAACATCGAATATTCGTATTCGTATAGTGTTAGTATTGCTAATGTATTTGTAAGCAATATATAGCACTTTATTTTATGATAAATATTACGTTATAAATAATATATATGTATACAAATATGGCATAGCCTATCCTCCAAACAACTTAAATCTTACTTTCTTCTTTGTAAAGTCTTTTAAAAAAGTACTAATCGAGAAGGCAAATATCTACATTTCAAAATATCTTATAGTTAACTCAATATACTCTTTAAAAGCCATACTGAGGAACATTAAATATGTACAGACAGTATGCTTGTGTTTTATGAGATTTGACATTTGCTCTCTATTTGTTTCTGTTCATTCTAAATACTATATAAAAGAAATCAAACTGAAAGTGGTAATTTAACTCTTCTCATATATAGTTTTCATCCTACGTCCAAAACGTTAAATTGCTTTACGTGTATACAGCTGCTAGTCGACCTCTTATAACGAACAAACAATTATCATTGGAATATTGATGGCAGAATATGTACTTACAACATGCTGTATATCGGAACATTAATATTCCACTTAAAACATATACACACGACGATCATTTGATTGATTTATTTCTATCGCATTGGATATCTTGAAAATCTTAATACTTCGTTTTCTTCTAGTTTGATAAACCACAATAACGATGAATACTGCATGTATCAACATATACTTTAGTTTTACTTTTGCTATGTTACCTTAACTTAGCAAATGTATAATGTATTATCTGAATTATTTGTTGAGGAGCGGTATTGAAATAAGCTGTACAGCTTGTTTACCAATACTCATTCTTTGCTGAATAAAAATATGTTTAAATCATACTGTAATTTATATTGTATATTAATTGTGCTCACTTGTTATTATATTACTAATATTTGGTAAGTTATTTGACCACGTCAACCTACGGTATCCCCTGTGTGCATCGGTTCTCGTTATAACGTCAAAGAGCGACGAGATACTTGTACTGACAATAGTTTCCATTGATTGTGTGTCAACCATAGTCTGCATAGAATAAAAAGTACGAATCTCGCAAAGACAGTTATACCGCAAAGACAGTTATACCGCAAAGACAGTACGAATACTGCAAAGACAGTTATACCGCAAAGACAGTACGAATACCGCAAAGACAGTACGTATACCGCAAAGACAGTTATATCGCAAAGACAGTACGAATACCGCAAAGACAGTTATACCGCAAAGACAGTACGAATACCGCAAAGACAGTTATACCGCAAAGACAGTACGAATACCGCAAAGACAGTACGAATACCGCAAAGACAGTTATACAGCAAAGACAGTACGAATACCGCAAAGACAGTTATACCGCAAAGACAGTACGAATACCGCAAAGACAGTGTCGCTGTATTAGTAATGTGCACACTTAATGCGGTTTCATAAATATCGGAAAATATAACCACCGATCATTAATTAACTCGCAGTGTATATAGTTTTACTCTGAGCAAATAAAATAATAATTATTGTAAATGTTGAGTTATGATGATAAATGTACAAAATCTCCAGAATCTATATAATCTAATACGAGTAAGCACAATTTAAATGTCAAATATCATAATCATATAATCAACCTTGTCAACAAGAGGTAAGGATATCATAAAATAACCTTTACAGTTTAATTACCAATCCTCATTCGTTTTCTTTTAAACGTTTTGAACCAAACCACAATACCAGAAGATCGCACGAGCGCATCCACGCATTATTTGCTTCAATAACAAAATCAATTTGTTTTAGTGATAAATTACTGCAAACGATTCACGCAAGTTGAACATTATTATCTAGATTATAATATATGACAATATGACAAACATGTATCTGGAAGTGAAACTGATCATCTCTAAATAATTGCATTCATTTGTTTCATTTGTGACAAGAAGAAAAAACGTGTATTATATCTAAATCTAAGGATCTAAATGTATACATGATATTAGTTTTATCAGAAGAAAATATTCTAAAAAGAAAAACGGTAATGGTAATATAAATTTGTTCATACCCCGCCATCACTTTTTATCCACACATTCTCCAGAGATCACACTATTAGATGGGAGTTAATATCCGAATATAATAAAATCTTACATACATACATATTATAAGTATGGACATAATTACCTTGAGATGATCGCGAAGAGCCTACTAGCGTATGATGATAGGTCTCGTTCCAAGAGCTCTCTAGAATGTTTATATTACATTACTTTGAGTACATATACTTTATCTGTGGTCGCTCTCTTAACAAGCAAGGCGGAGTCAAATCGCTCTACTCTGGGTACCCGTGCCGGGTGTTAGCACGGGTAGGGGTTGCAAGCCAAAGGGGTGCGGCTTCTCTAGAGAGGATCTCGTTCAATCTGAACCCGAAGCAGGGCTTTACAAGAGACGAGCAAATACCCCGCTATAAGGAAAGGCATAGACTTCAACAGGCGCCACTTTACTCTAGGGTTGCTGGTAAATAAATCGCACTTAGAACATAATTAACACTGAGGGTGTCGTACGTGATGAGTACTTCAAGATTTCGCAGTCAATTTCTGGAATATGTTGTATTTATTTGCTGTATTAATTGCGCGGGTTCTATGATCGCGGTGGTCTTGAGTGGGTGAATATAGACGGGGATAGGCGTACATTAACCCGAGAACGCCGTCCCGTGGCGTCTCTAACCCCACCGCTTACCGATCACGTCAATAAGAAGTCTTTCTCGCCAATACCCGGACCAAGACAATCCCCTGCGATCAAACCCGCGATACAATCAAACGCGCGAGAAGTTAAAAATCATCGACTGGCGATCCCTATAGCTGATTCAATCAGCGAGTTTGTCCTTCGTCTAGAGATATTCACAGAGAACAAACGACATCGGGGGCTGTGTCCATTACGCTGCCGCCAGCGTCTAACGTCGGGTGGACGTCTCGGGTGTTGCCTTACCGTAAGCCGTGTTGACTCAGGGTACGATATCCCCTCTTCGTGCGTCGTAGGCCCTGGGTATAACTTAGAGCCGTGATGCTAAAGTCATGTTTAAACGGGGCACCAAAGGTGTGCGCTTTCACCATTGCAGAAGCGACGGTGACGGGTTGGGTTAAAACACGACAGCTCCATTTGCAAATGTGGACGAATGTCGGATGTATGGAACTCGCCGAGATGCATATCAGTTCTCGGTGTAGGTTTTGCCGAGCAGCAAACACGAGTCTGCTTTTAATGGCAACCGTATGTCGTGCCAGGGTAGAATACCCGCAGTCGCGCCCCATCCCCACATGATTTGCAAGCTCACATCCCGAGCTAAATGGGGGTAGATCGGGTGACTGAGTCTGCCCGTTTCACGGCAAATACACATTTTATCTTGGGGTTTAATAATCTTAGGGAAGGTGTCGGTGTAGATTGGCGTAAAAGCTTTATTGTTCAGGCCTGGGGTAGTGTTTGTCTTGTTATGTTATGTTCGTTTAACCCTGCCTGGGCTGAATCAACATAAGCATGTGGAAGATAAAACTATATCCACTGTATGCGATCTATTGCAGCGATGTCGGTGCTCAATTTTTATTCAGCTTTTCTTTAGAACGGTTTGCTCATACTCTCTTCGTTCATATTAATGCGGGCCATTATTGCTCTAAAACGTTGAACTAAGTTAACCCCAGAGCGACGATTTTCTTTTTTATGTCATACCAGTAATTGTAGGTTCTAACCACATATTAATGGATGGCATATCCACTCTAAGTGCTAATAACATTATTATGTCGTGCTAAAGGCATCAATGTCTATGCAATTGGAATGTATTGAAGTTAAACGTCTGGGCAGAGGTGTCACTTTACTGTATACATAAACAAATACACCTTCAGAGAGATCTTTGCCAATTTCACTAATATTAACACATTTCCTACGTGATCAACATGACTCAATTTTACTTATGTACATTTATCTTGTGTATGCTACTATCATAAGGTAATATTATATTTCTTTTTGCCAAACCTCGTACTTTTTCATTGTCTTTCATTCATATCTTCCTATTTAGACACATGGAAATTATGTACTGTAGGTCTAGGTGTAGGTGTCTGAAGTTACCCCACCCCAAACTACCACCTAACATGAAGTCAGTGGTCGGGCCACACCACCAAAGGGCGCCCCGACTTGACTTCTTATGTCGGGTGACGTAGAGGGACATTTCGAATTTATGGGTGTTCGCAAAGCAAACACACGGCTCCTGGGGAAATCACCTTGGAAAATCATTATTCTTAGAAGAATTACAACCCGAAACATCTATGTCATGTTCCCTGATAACAGTCTGGGTATCGTTTCTCGAAGCTCTCTTAGCCGCTAAGGGACCATAGCACTCTCTTAGCAATGTGTTAGCTATCGGC
>JAUTBV010133089.1:0-11991 GCA_032361325.1 Lepetodrilus fucensis | reverse complement strand
AAGTAGCTATTGTTGGATCTGAATATCAAGAACATGAATCTAAAATACCACGCGTGATACATTGTATGACCTTTATAATCCATACTCAGCAAAGAGTTAATAACTGACGGAACCAACCAGACATGACCTAGTATGTTTAAAAAAAAAATAGATTAATCATGACATTCTAAACCTGGGTGCAAAACTGACTATCCCATGAACTATGACTAGCCAAGGTGCCTGGACAGTGTTGACAACACAATATGACATATCTGGTCTACTTCTACCAGTTTCCCCAGTTCATACCAGAAACTCCCATCTTCAAGCCTTGTTTACATGTCCTGGGAAATGCAATTGCATTGAAATATTCACGTTTGTTGGCTTCTGATGTGACGAAGGTAAACTCGTAAATTTAAAAGGACTCGAACAGAATATGGAAGGGGGAAAAAATATATTATGATTTAAGCTATGCCAGTTTTTATTATTAGACAAATCATTACCGGTATATACGGTATATAAATACAAATAAATTTCATAGATAAATACAAATAAATTTCATAGATGAAGTACCACACTTGCCAACTTAAAAGTTATGCTTTGACATTCACGTTTATTTTAATGACCCACAGACATAAACATTCCTTATTGTTATACTCACAGATCAAGACTACCACACACCAGGGGTCAAAAGGTAAGAACCAAGATAAATACTTCATGTCGCTGGCTCTTTATTTTTATGAAAGCAAGCTGACTCTCCACACAAAAAAAATACAAAATATTTTCGATGTTTGAATACATTCTTACTGACCTCAGTTCACATAGCTGGTATACCCTACCTCAATATACCTGTATACCTGTATTATTGTATACCTGTATGTACCTGTACACCTCACCTGTAATTAACAAAGTGCACCCCGGCTATCTGGAAATCAGGTCACAACAGCGCAGGACAAAATGGAAGCAATTATTTACGCAAGACTAGGTGGAATAATAATAGTCTAAAAATTTACTGGTATGTAAACACGACAAAGCCAGAGACCAGAGATATCGACCGAGTGGCTGCATTAAATCGGTTGTCTCTTAGCAAACCCAGAAGAATCTCATGAATGGTAAAAGATAAACGGTAGCTGTCAGACAAATCGTAACAAATGGAATTTGTCACACAAATCGTAATAAGAATTATGAAAAAAAGAAACTAGGATCAGAAATATGATATCTGAAATGACTTTGCGATTTACATGCATCCTGTATGTTGACAACGCTAGTTATTATTATTATTATTATTAATATACATTTGTATATAGCGCAAATATCCAGAATAACTGCTCAACAGCGCTTATTACCCGGTCAACGGATCTGTGCACTCAAATTATCCACACATATATACAGAGGTAATTACTGTCCACTGTCATAATGACTGTCATAAAAATATATGTAAACAAACATACCAATTACACGCAATATATACATCATCAGATGGAGTGTTCAGAACTTGCTAGACTATTACTAGTATTACTATCAATATTGGGAGGATGTAAAAAAGTAAACAAATCTCGGAGGTGGGGGGTCGGCGGGCGAGAGAATTGGGGGAAGAGTTGTTTGTTATCATGTTATTACCATGGTCAGTATGATTACCATGGTTACCAGCTCGTTAAACACATTTTCTTTTCTATTGTCATATTACATATCATGCACATTTAATAACATAAAATAAGAATGCATATCCATGATGAAATACAATTTAAAATTTAAAAAACGTTCTCACATTGTTTTTCTTGTGCTGTTTGGATTGTGAGTGTAACTTCACCATGAATTGTTGGTATTATTAACGATCAATTTATCATTCAGTCAAAAGTCAAGTTTACAATATAATATTTTTTTATAAACACACACACACACACACACACAAAACAACGCCTATAACAAATATTTGCTTACATGAAATGCTAATTGGGGAGATCAATGCGCAGAATTAGCTGTGAGCGACGTGTGAAGCACAGAGAACCAGCATGCTAATTTGGCGTGTCAATACGTCTGAAGGCCAGTAACGTAATTCTACCTGTCAATAAACTGACCACAAGAATGACACACAGCTGGTCAACTGGTCAGGTGCGGTTAAATCAGGTAACATGCTTCTCACTGTGGTCAAGTTTAGGTGACCAGCCCCCCTGAGGTTAATACATGTTTTTCATAGTCACTAGTCCTACAGTCCTAGTCATACTGACCTATGACAGACTTTTTTCTTGCGAGCACCGGCTGGTACTGACAAGACCAAGGATGATAACTGCATTGCCACTCTACAGCATTTTATGTTTTTTACACAATGTACAAAAATATCGCTGTATTAGTTTGTCATTGAGATCACTTCAAAATGTCAAAAAAACATCATTAGGCAAAACAAATGGTGTGTTTTTATAATACGTGATTAAACGTTGTACATCCATGCATGCATTATGTATGGTTTATATATTACTAGTAAATACCCATTTAAAATTAAATTATTTCACCAGAAGATTACGCACCCGTCCTGTTTTATGGGGGTGATAATAGGTCCTGCCAGTGGCATAAAAAGGCCTATTTTCACCCTGTTTTCTGCCGTCGCTCATGCTATAACCGAAGTGGCACAGATAACTTTGAATAAGTATACCATAAGGTCACACTATAGCTATACATTTGCCATAGTAAGTATAATGAAGTTGATGTACATATTAAGAAAAATATCCAAGAAAACAATCATATTTTAGGCGATAATAGGCCCGTAACCAGTACCGATCCTAGTCCTGTATTCCTTGTCCAATAGTCTTAGTCCTATTCCAATAGTCCTAATAATAATCCTAGTCATATAGTCATAGTCCTAAAGTTCATGTTGCATTTGAGCATAAAATGTGTTGAGGATAAAATCCTACTCAAAACTAATTTGTAACTGGATGTCAATGATGAATTCTGTAGGCACACACAATGATAGTACGGTAATAGTATAACAATAACAGTCATAGTATAGTTGTCACATGATCATTATGATCACATATGATATATAAACCATTTACACATTATCGTTCATTCAATATGTTCTCAAAGTCACAAACATTAATAGCATAGTTAATAATTAACTTGAATCTTTATCCTTTCTATAACTGAAAATTCTAAAAAAAAAATCAATTTCAAATATTCTTTTGTTTGTTGTCGTGGTCAACTAGTCGAGCTTGGACTAAAATAGTTTTAAAAGCAGATATTAATGTCAAGCACTGTTTATGGAAAGAATTTATGATTAATATTATATTTGTGGAGCGGTCCCTTGTGCAAGACTATGCCTAGTATTGATCACATATCAGCTGACAGACCCGGGTAACATATGGCCAGTTGTGTCAACTGCATTCCAATGTGTTGTAATTCATACAACAAGGTCAAGGTTCGTGGCTATTGAATGCAATCGGAAATGAAATATCTCCGAACATTTCAGAATAATATTACGAGAGAATCCAAACATTCTGGAATACATATCATGAAAATATCAGTTATATGATATGTATACCTAAGTTATTATAAGCAACACGAGCTATAAATACATTTGTAATTGAAGAATTTCTGAACATTCCTGAAAATGTTGCGAGAGAATCCGAGTTTTATATCATATGCAACCGACAGATTCATTATCTTGTTTCCAGTTCTATCCATCAAAAACATTCCTAGACAGTCAAACGCTTATTTGAAGTGACAAATCTATCAATACATGATGAATCATACTCACCACAAGACCTGCAAAACTGCTTAGATCAGCCAAAGCATTCTTTAGGTAATTAGTATTTTCTTTGAAGTAAGAATGTTGTCATGTGTCTGACAGTGTCAAGGGAAATAGTATTACCGCTGCGATTCAGATCCATTTTTTTATTCTTCCATATTGGATTTTTTTTCTCATATTTCCAGTAAATTACTCTTTAAAAAAAAAATCTTAAAGGTACAATATGCAAACATTGTAATTTGAGAAATTCAAATATGTAAGAATGGAAAATCAGTGTTGCTTTTAATTTTAGCTTTAGGCTTAGAAACAGTTTTGCATTCTGCATTTTATGAAATTGTCATACTGTAGTCCTGGCCTAAATCAGCGACCATGTTTTTACTTTAGCAGAAAGGCGTAAGCCTCAATTTATACCCAGACTAATCTAGGGACCAGGGGGCCTATTCTCAAAACATTCTTACGATCTTAGCCTAAAGATTTGCATAACATGTTCATAGTTACGCAATACAAACCTTTAAGTTTGTCGTACGGAAATCTTAACAATTCTTACAATATGGCTACGGACTGTTCTTAGGCGTGTACGAACTTTTCGAGAATAGAGTCCCTGGTCCCAATATTAAGAAACCCTTTAATAAAGAACCAGCTATAATAAAAAGTGGCATAAAAAAAAAACAATAAAAAAAAAATTAAATAGTATGATTTCATGCAATCTTAAATTTAATATGGGGATTTATGAACAAAACCTTGAGTTGAATATGAAATCGTACTCAAAAAGTTTGATATCTCAGGGCTTGGTCTGAATTTCACAAAAGGATCGCAGCACAGGACTAATACTGTACAATACTGTCAACACAGTACCAGTAAATTCCATGCATCTGACCTCAATAATCTAACATCACTGACCGCTCCTAACATATACACAGAGGTGTATTTGGGTACGAGCCACTTCTTGTGTCAATTAGCCGACCGTTTACCTATACTTACCTGTATTTACCTGTCGTAGGTATACAATGGTGTGGACCCCCCTGCTGTCAACAGACACGCGATGAAGGCTAACAATGTAGTGGTCAGTCATCATGACCTGAGGATGTACATACTGGGCAGTGGTCAATGACACTGGTCAGACACTTTAAATGTCCATAAATAACTTAGGTATTGGTCAAATAGGGAACTAAGTACATGTAAATACCCGTAAAAAATCCAACACAGTTTTCATGAATTATTAACAGAATTTTCATACTGGTATGTCTATACGTTTTTATTATATGTTTTAAGACATTTTATGAAAATAAAACAATTTCTCTGTTTCAAAAGTTATAAGACAATGAAATTCATATTTTGAATTAGATTTATTTGTGAGATATTTGTCATAACTTGAATATAAAATAATCTATATGATAAAAACAAAATTAATAATAATTTTAAATATATATATATATACATGCAATAACATTACCAGAATCTATGTATGAATGTATGTCAATAAAATATGTTGACATCTTGTCTTAAATCAAAACTTGCACAAAATATATATGAAAGTGACATTTTTCTTTTATCGTTCAGGGGAAGATTTATAGTGAAATATTTGTCAACATTATGTTTACAACAATCTCAATACATGTCTTTGTTGCATTATTACTAAATATTTAATCGTCGCATGCGCCGCATTCAAGAATATTGCAGCACTGATACACATCAAATCAAAACAAGTGCTTGACTTCTGCTTCAATGTTTCCATGGTTACTAGATGCCACCAAATTCTCAAAACCAAAAATCACTACACAACAACATGAACAAAATGGTGTATAAAACACCACAATATCAATCTACGGAAATGGTGGCATACTCAATGCTCGGAAACCACCGAGCTAATGGATGAAGCAGACGAAAGTAATGTAAGGACATCCACGGAAGATGGGATTAGGACCACGAGATTTAGGACGGAGGACATCGCTGGTTGGATATCGTATCGCGTACAGCTGCACGATCGATCACT
Source organism: Lepetodrilus fucensis (assembly GCA_032361325.1). Lineage (NCBI taxonomy): Eukaryota > Metazoa > Mollusca > Gastropoda > Lepetellida > Lepetodrilidae > Lepetodrilus > Lepetodrilus fucensis. The sequence continues at coordinate 6,280 of JAUTBV010133089.1, read as the reverse complement.
GGTTTGGGCAATCACTGGACTGAAATGACAATTTAATCAATAACTGACACAGAAACATTCGTAAGTGTCTGCAGCTTATGTATCAGTTTTGTCGAAGATGGCGATATATTCATTTGCTCGATACTAAAGCGCCTCATGGCCTATTGCATTTTCAATTCAATCTTTTCTAGTCCTGTGTTAGGATCTATGAACTACAGCTTAAGCTTGTATACTCCCCAGTGAGTTGAGAGTCAGTCGTTTGCACACTGATCTATTTATCTGGGCAATGATACATCAACACCAGATATAGAGAAATATCGTCAGACATTCATGCATATCCAAATAGACAAATAACTATTTAATTTGCAATCGTTGAAAGTTGAATGGTTACCAAGGCCACAGTAACACAACCATCTGCTCAATATTTAATCTGATATTTCTCAGCTCAACCTTGCCATATTTTCTTCATTGTCTACTACCAAGATCTGATTTCCTTTAGCAGAGAAAGGCGTGACAGTCTGTGCTTTCATTCTTGAACAGCTGTTGAATGACTTGGTGACTTGTTAGTTGTACCTACAAGGATTCTGTTGTGATAGTTTAGCTATTAAATGTACATCTATTGTTACCCCTCAGGCTAGATTCCAGCACACCGCTGGACATAAAATCTGACCCCACCCCCATCCCTTTTGTCAGTGTTTGTGGGTCTCTGCTAAACCTGCTGGTATCTGGGGTGTATTGTGCATTTATACCAGCTTATCTGCTTCAACAACAAAAAATGGCAGGCGGCCATCTTTCTGATCTATACCATGACCTCGAAAGTATGAACCAGAATTAATGTCTGGGCCTATTAAGTAATTGTCAGGGGGATGGCTGCGGGATTGTCGTCTTTCAGCACCAGTGCATGATGGAAGAAATCAGGCTTCAATGATGAAGAAAGTCATTACTGCTTAGTCCCAACTGGACAATAGGCAGAGCTGTACTGGACAATAGATGGGGCCTAGTTGGACAATAGGACAGGCCTAGTTGAACTATGATCTGTATCTATGGTGATTGGTAATATCTTGCGCTAGGGCACTTGGGAAAGATAGGTTCTTGGTTTACAAGTATTTACATTAGATGGTGACACAGCCTTGACTAAGGGCTAGTAGAAATTTAACATTTCTTAGTTGTATCACTATTCAGGCTAGTAAGTTTTAAAGTTAACTTTCTATCGCTGAAATATAATAAATCTAGATCAACATTAATCAAGGTAAGAAATCTGCCTATGTATAGCAGTATTTAAGGAAATAATAATAATAATATTAATAATAATTATAATAATTAAAAAAACCACAATAATAAATACATAATAATAATCATCTTATTTCAGTTTTGATTTTTCATATTTATTCTTGAGATTGAAATCAGTTCAACAGCTCCTCTCAATCTCTCTGATTGAAATACTAAACCCACAGATTTGACCTCAGTGTCAGAGGTCAGCTATGGGGAAAGGGGGGGGGGGGCTGGTCAGTCTGTGCACCATCTGTCGGTGACCCCCTTTGAAGCAGAATAACCAACTCTTGTACATGAGACCCCCTCATGCTGTGGAATTCATTGTATGCAAACATAACACATGGTCTTGTGGCTGGCCATAGCTGACCATTGCAGAGCATAGCTGACCATTGCAGAGCATAGCTGGCATCATGATAAAGGTGGTAGTGGTAATACATTGCACAGTGATAAGCAGAATGATGATTTACAACATGTCGTAAACATATTGCTAGTACAAACAAATTATCTGTGTAACCTGGTTACTCTAAGTGCTAAAGGCATTGTAAAATTAATTGTCCATGCTATAATAACATCACACTTTTCCAATACCAAAACATTTCAACATACAGTACGTAAAAGTGCACAAAACATAAAAACAAGATGACATTGTTCTTTAGTAGCAAACTCACAGAGTAATGTTACCTACAATAATAGTCTTCTTTTCCCATCAAGATGTATAAATATTTCAACACATTTTGGAATAGTTGACTCAAGTCTCAGTGAAGCTTTCACATCTTGATTCATCTTGGACATGGACACAAACATGTCGCATGTTTACATCTAGTATTCACATCCATATAAACAAAGTTATTTATGATCATAACTTTCTAAATCCCAAAATAAGAATGACAGATTCATGCTATAATATATAGAGCTGTATGTCTTCACGTCATACCCAATGGTACATATATATAGCAATGCCATGGTATGTGTATACTATTTGTGCATGGTACATTATAGCATGCATAATACAATACTCAATAGCATGCTACCAATAGTTTGTCAGTACAAGAATAGACTACCCCATACTTTCAGAGAATGAAAGTAAATCATTAATAATAACTTGTCTGTCATGACATGGAAAAACCATGGCTTTGCCACTCATGAAAATATCTCCTTTACCATGTTTACCATGTCACTCGATGAGAGAGATACTATTTCAATAGATACATGAAATATCCGCTATTGATTGGTATTAGTATTATAATATTTATATGAAAGAAGCCACAGAAGTTATTGTTCTCCAGAAATCTTATAGACTTGCTTAAAACTGATCATGGAGGGATTTTGAATAGGAGTATTTGGTGAGAACGAGGTGTGATACGGACTATTACAAGCGTACAAAGTCAAGGCATAGATACAAAAAATTAGTAACCATGGAAACTAGTGATTTGGATAACATTAAATTATTCATTATTGGTTGGTGTTTTGGGGGTTAAATTTGTTTTTCCTCTTTCAAGGTGCTTTCAAGATGCTATCACTCATATCACAGCTGGTCAGTTTACAAAGGAGAAAACTTGTAATACCTGTAGCATAACAGTTGCAGCACCAGCTCGACCAATAGGATGACTTGGTATTTTCTTTTATTTTTCAAAAGAACTTTTGACTAAATTGAGTCCTAAGCATTCCTTTAACTCTCCCTGCTGGATTAGGCAAAGACATTGCTCTTTATAGGACATTTCTGGTTGCCTCCAGCATGGAGAGTTAATGAAACAACATTTATAACTCTGTGTAACTAAAAGCTAACCTATACTATCGCTAAATCTGAAATTAAAATTACCGTAGAACTGGACAAGATAATTGCAATCTTGAAATTAATGGCCGCCCAGTGTACAGCTCTGAGAGTCACACTGATACTAGGTCAGGAAAGCCAGATAGTAAATATACAGACGGAACTCTGTAATTGCACATTAACGTGGGCCATTATCGTATCTTTGTGACAGCCCCCCCCACTGGAATGTCGGTATCAATTAATTAGCTACATGCACGACCCCCAACAGGCAGACCTTGGTTTAGATAGTTAATAATTAATGTGTTTGCACCAATTACGAAACATCATACAGCTGATAAAACATAGAACGAGACCTCCCTTAGTACGAACCCAAGATGACCGTTGACATCGATCCAACATGTACCATGTTTACTGTTGATAAAAGGTTTGGTCAATTTACGCGCTTGATTCCATGTTGCATCTACGGACACTACGACGGCTGTTCCATAGAACAATCGTAGCGCTACGAGAGTTGTTAATCCAGGGTATCGTTTCTCAAAGCTCTCATACGAGACCATAGCGCTATTGTAAGTGCACAAACCCCATGTATTGCGATATGAGAGCTTCTAAAAGCGATACCCTGTACTTTAGTATGTTTAGCATGGAGTTACTAATAAGTTACGAATCTCTACTGCTATGATTGCTCTGTGGAACAGGCACCAACCCTTATGTTAGTTACAAAATCTTTAAAAGTATTCACTTCCTTTTACCAGACATAAATATTATGTTGTTATTTGTGTCTTTATTGTAATTAATATGCATATTCGAGCCAAATACATTCATGAAAGTTTGCTGTTGGTGTTAAATTATTACCCTAATCAATGGCCACGCTTGACACATTCTCCACACCAGTGGGAGTATATAACCTGGCTCCGAGATTACAAAACCTTTTGAGTATGATTTCACGCTCGAGCTCAGATTTTATATAGGGATTTGTGAACAAAACTTTGAGTTGAGCATGAATTCATACTTAGAAAAGTTTTGCAATCTCTGAGCTAGGTATTTATTATTATTATTTATTATTAATAAATTATATTGTACATATATAACACTGCTATTAACAGTAATATCAATACCAATAATGGCAATATTACCATAGACTAGAATAATAATACTAATGATCTATAAGCTGATAAGTAGCAAGTTTACAATGTCATATTTATATACATGGTAACAGCCTTGAGTCAAAGCTTGATATTGAATTTTAACTACCGGTATGCATTACTGTACATAGATCTTGCCCCAGGGAGTCAAAAAACAGTTCAACCCAACACCCCAGGGAAGTTGAACCATGCAATGACTCAGTCAAACAGTACCTGGTAGGACGAGATAGAATTTGAATTCTAATTTTTTAGAATTGAATACACAGCTTTGGTTGTAAACCGTACATGAACATGATGAAACAGAGCCATGTTTATCCTGACTGAACCAAAGGGGTTAAGCCCTGTGGCCAATACCTGGGCCCCCGAGATTATAAACTTTTCAGAGTACGTTTTTGTGCTCAACTCAAGTGCTAGGCTTAAACACATGACGTTTTATGAACAAAATTCTGAGTTGAGTATGAAATCGTACTCAGAAAACCTTTCGGAGTATGAATTTATGCTCAGCTCAGATTTGTTCACAAATCATCATATAAAATTTTACAATATAAATTTCCTGTACATGTAATAATGCGACAACAGTGTTAAGAGATTCAGAAAATAACATGGGAGTAATTCTCCATAGGCCCAATGTTAATGGTGGTCAAATCTGTAATTTTCAGGGGTTTCCATAGATACCTTTAACCCTCTCCCTGCTGGATGAGACACAGACACTGCTCTTTAGGGCATCTCTGGTTGCCTCCAGCATGGAGATGGTTAACATTGCATATTTTCAAATAGACACCACGACTCCCTCTATGTTTAACACTGCTATATAATAATACCACTTTTCTTTGTGTTTATATTTTCTAAATTAGTCTTGTTTGTCCCACTAATGCCATGTAATGGTCTAGCAAGTTTCAAACAATCTCAGTTTGTACCTCTGGTGAGTTGGTAATCTGCACCAATGCGAGATCAATAGATATTAGCTATCATGCCTCATTATGTTGGCGATAAAACAAATTCACAGGCAGTAATCAGGGTAATAGAATCCTTGACTGGAACGTCTGAGTCAGTGTTACATAATGTGATGATAATACTGACAGGGGAAAGATTGTCTGTAAAACAGGTTACTGAGGTTGTAATTACAGCTAGTGTGATGGAATTACTTGGGACTGATGTATGTGATGAGATGAGAACAGTCTCAGTACATTAATTACAGACATCTATATAGGGTGTACTATAGGGTGTATTAAGTTTTTAAGATTACCTGATTAACCCTCTCCATGCTGGATTGGGCACGGGCACTGCTCTTTAGGGCATCTCCAGTTGCCTTCAGCATGGAGAGGGTTAAATTAAAAGAAGAATGAACATAATGAAGTGATCAAGGTTTTGTTTTCTTTTGTAGATTGAAGGTGGGAGAAATTGTATATTGGTTCTACACATTAAATTTCTTCAGATAACAATAATAAACTGTGAAAAAAGAAATAGTATTAACCCTCTCCATGCTGAAGGCTACCGGAGATTGCCTCATGAGCAGTGACTGTCTAATCCGCAGCAGGGATCGAGAAGGTTAATAACAGATGTTTTGATTAGTCAGTTTAACTCTCTCCATGCTGGAGACAACTGGAGATGCCATAAAGAGCAATGTGTGTGGCTAATACAGCAGGGAGAGGGTTAATATATTATAAGACACACAGGAAGAATTGCTATGCCACCAGATGGAGAAATGTGGTATTACGTGAAAGGTATAAAAGAAGTCAATGGAAGCCCAATCAGAGCTCTACCCTTCTCCTGGGGGAGAGGGTTCTAGGTATATAAGATATCATTGGATAATTTTACTGTTTGGAGTACTCCGCACTGTTTTGTCATTAAAAGAGTGTGTCTAGCATAGTACCCTAAGGGGATGCCGTTGTGAGGCATTGGGAATCTCTACACGATAAATATGTAGCAATCGCTATCTAGTAGGTGTATGTAATTAATTAGGAAATAAAGATATTTCTGGACTAAAAAATCTGGAAAACATTATTTATATGGTCGGACATCCATATTTCGTGAGCCTTAGCACAACTCGATGTTTAAAATATTACTTAAATAAGGCCAAAAAAAAGCATGCACATGTCCATATAAAGTAAGCAGT
>JAUTBV010133078.1:0-11991 GCA_032361325.1 Lepetodrilus fucensis | reverse complement strand
CCTCCTGCCCTAAACTGACAAGTCGTGATATTAGTGAAAGATTCTAGAAAGCGACTTTAAACCCTAATACAAAAAAAAATACAAAAAATACAAAATAAAAATGTAAGATGTGATTGTGCGTGGCAGACACGATGGTGTGCACGGGGTGCTGTGCGACGCTGGACAACATCATCACGTATCTGTTCCGGCGTCTGACTGTCAAGAAGAAGAAGACGAGGGCTGGCGGTGTGCCGGACAGCGAGTCCTTCCTGAGAATCCTGGAGCTGCACCCCGAGATCCTGCAGCAAGTACGTCCTGGGCCCACCCGTCTCTAACCCTTCATAGACATGAACCCTGTTCTGCAGAGTCGTGGCTCCGGGTTAACATATCGGAGTTGAGACTCCTTAATGGACATGCAAGCATTGCAATTATCCACGAAAATTCATTTATTTATTTGTCCAGAGGTTGATTTAGACCCCAGACGTGTTTTAGGCTAAAGTCATAATCGTCTGTTGCTATGCCTGGACATGAACCCTGTTCCATAGAATGATCGTAGTGCTGCAAGAGATGTAGCTCCGTGTTTACGTATCAGAGTTACGACTCTCGTAGCGATGTGGTCGTTCTATGGAATGCGACTCTGACTGAGAATCATGGCTGAGAATTCCATACTTTAGAGCAATTTGGCTGATGGGAGATATTGATGTGTTGTATTTATCTAAATGTCTTCTTCCCTCTATCCACATAGTAGCTGCTCAGAACACTGCAGCGGTACGTGTACTGATGACCAATCTCTGATGACCATCGTCGCAAATGGGTGAAAGATTCCCGCAGCGACGTTAAACTCTATATTCACTCACTCACTGATGACCGATCTCTGATGACCAATCTCTGATAACCAATCTCTGATGACCAATCTCTGATGACCAATCTCTGAGATGGTCGTCTATGTTTCAATGAAATACTGATAGTTTACGCCATGTTCCAGATGTTGTCGACAGTACTGAACATCATCATGTTTGAGGACTGTCGGAATCAGTGGTCAATGTCTCGTCCTCTGCTTGGTCTCATTCTACTCAATGAGGAGGTGAGTGTCTACTATGCCAACTTGCATGTTTGTCACTTTGTCGGCTCACATGTCATTTAGTATTAAAGGTGATTACCTAAAGCAGTGTTCGAATTTAAAGGGGCTCATTTAAAAATCTGCAATGTTAAAGATATATGTCCCCCTGAAAATTACAAATTTGACCACCATTAACATCGGGCCTATGGAGAATGACCCCTTTGTTATTTTCTTAATTTCGAACACTGTACAGTGACATTTTTTAGTAATATTTTTTACAAATGTAATTATAGCATATTGGGTTTACAAATATTATCGCTACACGTGTCTCAAGGAATGCGCTGTTCAAGTGTGCAAAGACCCTTAACCATTTTCCTGCTGGATTAGGCACAGCCACTGCTTTTTAGAGCATCTCCAGTTCCTTTTAGAATAGAAAGGGTTAATTGTTTACAAAAAGCTTTGTGTATGGTTGAAGGATTCTCATAGCGAAGTTAAGCAATAGTTCACTCACTGTGTACAATAATACTTGACTACGTTTCTTTCCATTGTAGTTGCTTACAAATTCAAGTCAGTTGGTGAGTGGGTTATTGTTAACACTGCTTTACAGTCTCATTAAAATAAGATCGGAAAATAACAGATAAATGACACGCGCTAGTTGTGATCTCAGGAAATCGATAAACCCTCAGGGTCGTTTACAAACCTTCTGCACAGTTTAAGATGTAAACCGGCCACTGATTGGCTAAAACTGCATAGTTTGTACTGTGCATCAAGGTGAGGGCAAAGGGCAATCTGATGCGAAGTATATGTCGGATCCATTGATCTCAAGCTCAGTTGGGCTGAGATCTGATTTTAATGAGATTGCAAGTTGCTTTCAGTATTGTCATCTGTGTAGTACTTTGAGGAGTACAGTAGACCTCGCATATAACGGCCTCGCATAAACATACTGAATCTAGAGTCCCGGTCCCTATCTAACGCTAATTACTGTATACTGTAAATCATGAAATTAATGTGGCACTAATTTAATGTGACCTCTAGATTTTAGACATAAATGCGACACCAATAAAATGCGAACAGCCATGTCTCCATACATGTTTCCCTCCAAGTCTTACCTTTAACGCGCAGCAATTAAACATGAAGTCCTAGCTATATATTTCTCTGACTTATTCAGGCAAGGTCATCACGTCACAACTGGTGTCTGATGCAGCAGAGTCCCCGGCTGTCTGTAGAGGAGAGATGGTCACCAAATTCCAGTACAACACAGAACGTGTCACACGGGTAAGAGGTCGCAACATTATTTGTGGTGCATGAAGGTTCTTGTGCACTGGAGGCAAATCTCGCAGCAGCAAAATTGGCGATATACATTCTTAAATAGAACGTTATCAATTGACAATATGCTAGCACACCAAAAGCGAAATTCGCAACAACAAATTTCAATAGAATATTTTGATATCGCTGCTGATTGCTCGCCTTTGGTGTGTGGGGACCTTAACTCTGTAAATGAACACAATTCTGTGTCACACAGTAAGGACTTGTTATACTATGTGCACTGAACAGAATTGTGAGATAATATTATGTTCCAATAGAAAATATATAAATATATTTGACTGGGTTGGATCAGTAATCATTTATAAAGTGAGATATTGAGGGTTCAAATTGATATGGATGTAACAGAGGATCATGCTGATTTTAACCCAAGTTGTTTGATTGTGAGTCCAACGCTCTATCGAATGAGCCAAAGGGGTAATCCCAGTGGCCGAGACCAGTATGAGCATCTTATATGACACCCGGCTATACATTGATTCCATTCTGTGTTTGTTCAGACCATGTCTTGGCCAGCTGCTGGCGGTGTGACCTTGGAGAAAGCGTCTGAGCAGTGCGAGACGTTCATCAGAGCGCAGATGTTAGCAGGGCTATGTCTGACTATGAACACCGTTCAGTTGGACGTCATCATCAAAGGCTGTGTCGACAGTTTCTTGGTAAGTACGATCAAGGCCTGTTCCACAGAACAATCGTATCCTATTTTACGTTAGCATGGTGTTGCTAAGGAGTTATGATTCTTGTAGTGCTACGATCGTTCTGTGATAAGGATTTACCAGAGCTGAGTTTAATAATTGGACAGTCGACAAATCTCTTGACCGCCTGCGAATGCTGTCAGACTGTAGTGTAAAATATGTTCATCAATAATATATTCTCATATCAATTTCTGAAATCTAACTTTTCCAATCCTCGTTTTGATAGAAGATTAAGAACCATTAATATATATATATTATTTTTCTACTCCATATTCACTCACTCACTCTTTTAAATGCTGATAAGTAAGGAACATATCATTCCTAGATGTTGTGGTGAAAGAAAATGCCTTCTTCATTTGCAGATATTCGATGGTCCGAAGTTTGAGCATCTCTTTCTGGGCAGTCTGGTGTTTGAATGTCTGTTTGTGGTGCAGTCAAACCGCCTGTACTGGCAGGAGAATGACGGAGTGTTCGTCCTCAATCTAAACATCATCAGCGCCTTCTGTCCCAACAACTGCAACTTGAAGGGAAAATGCTCCGGAGGTAAGGTCATTATGTGGAGCTAAGAGTATTCTGTTGGGCATGGGTTTCTTTGTTGTCGTGGGTCTATATCTGTATGACTGTTGTCTGCTCTATGTCTGCTGTCTGTCTGCTGTCTGTCTGCTGTCTGTCTGCTCTATATCTGCTGTCTGTCTGCTCTATGTCTGCTGTCTGCTCTATATCTGCTCTATGTCTGCTGTCTGTCTGCTATATGTCTGCTCTATATCTGTTGTCTGTCTGCTCTATGTCTGCTGTCTGTCTGCTCTATATCTGCTCTATGTCTGCTGTCTGTCTGCTCTATATCTGCTGTCTGTCTGCTCTATATCTGTTGTCTGTCTGCTCTATGTCTGCTATATGTCTGCTCTATATCTGTTGTCTGTCTGCTCTATATCTGCTCTATGTCTGCTGTTTGTCTGCTCTATATCTGCTCTATGCTGTCTGTCTGCTCTATATCTGTTGTATGTCTGCTCTATATCTGCTGTCTGTCTGCTCTATATCTGCTCTATGTCTGCTGTCTGTCTGCTCTATATCTGTTGTCTGTCTGCTCTATATCTGCTGTCTGTCTGCTCTATGTCTGCTGTCTGTCTGCTCTATATCTGCTGTCTGTCTGCTCTATATCTGTTGTCTGCCTGCTCTATATCTGCTGTCTGTCTGCTCTATGTCTGCTGTCTGTCTGCTGTCTGTCTGCTCTATATCTATTGTCTGTCTGCTCTATATCTGCTGTCTATCTGCTGTAGGTGTGTGCAATTGTCAGGCGGGTCTAGCGGGTCCAGACTGTTCCATCAGCCTGACCAATCCCCCTGTGATCACCAGCATCAGTAGAGGAGGCATCTGTGACCTGGCTAAAGGAATGTGTGGATTGGAATTCTCCTTCTTTGGCGGAAATTTTATGCACTCCGACACCCTCATGTGCATTGCCAGAAGAATTGAAGTAGGTGCCGAGATGGAATAGTTTGCGATATATCATAATGGTTTAGATATGCAACAAGTGATGCTTATAAAGTGGAATATTTCTTTATTATTTTACATTACCAATTTCTTAGGACTTTGTTGTCGTGGGTCTATAGCTTAACATATTTTGTTTTGTACAGTTTTGACAAGTGTTTTAATCTTACATGGCTCAGTTGAAAATAACATCACAGCATAGCGAATCATATGTAGTTTGCACAATGTCATGCCTTTATGATAAACAATCGTTCACCCACTTCTTTACAGTTGTTCAAACTGCTTCATATAATATGGATACAATTGTATGTTATATCCTTGTTTTCTCTAACTAGATATCAACCACTGAACTTAAGGTTTCTGATAAGGAAGTAACCTTCAAGGCCACGTACATAAACTACCGGACAGTCGTCTGTGTGTTGCCCAACAGAGTCAGCTACTCTCTGACTCTGACTAACAATGATGTCGTCTTCAGTCAGTCACATAATATCCTGGTCATCGACACCCGCTGTCTGACGGTGAACGACAAGGGAGAGGTGGTATTCGAGGTATGACAGATATGCCTTCCAAGTCCAGGGTTCTTTCTACAGAACGATCTTAAGAGTCGTAACTCCTTAGCAACTCCATCCTAATGTACAGGAGACTCAAGACAATGCTTGTAACTTTACGATTGTTCTGTGGAACAGGCTCCTGTTCCAAATATCTTTATTGCAGAAAGCTTGGATATGCTTCGGATTGATGCTGTCGTTAAGACAATTTTTATCATGTTAGGATGGATTTTGTTACTGGAGAATAAAACTTAAAATCTTCAATTATAAAGCCTCAAATTTATTTATTATTATCTTATTTCCCGGGTCCCATTCCATAGAACAATCATAGTACTATGAGAGTCATAACTCCTGTGTGTAAACATAAGCTGTGTTCACACGAGAGCTTGAAACCGTCTTCAAACCGAATAAACGGTTCACACAGACGTCACTTTAAACCGGTGTCAAACCAGTTTAACAAAACCTGTTTCAAAAGCGTCCATGACGTGACACGCATGGGCGCAGACACAACATTGTGGCTAGACGGTTGGAAAATGGTTTAAAGCTCGCCGTGTGAACTACCTAGTTTTAACGAAGCAGGTTGCCGTAGACCATCCTACGGAAAGCTGTGTCAAACCGTCTTCAGTGTGAACACAGAAATAGAGTTACCACTCTCATAGTGCTATGCTCGTTCTGTGGAAGAACTGAGGGGCCAACTATTTTGGTAATTACTATCTGCATCATCTTCATCTGTCTCAAAGTATTGGAACATCATCAAGGAATTATTTGCAGTGATAGAAACTCGCCTTAAAACTTACTAGCTCGAATAGTGACACATATCACAAAATGTTATGAATTTCTACTAGTCCTTTGGATACCTATTGATCCTGTCTATGCTTTGAATACCTGTTAATTTTTATCCCTGATTTGTGTTTCATGTAGCCCGATTCCTGCTTTATTGACAACACCTGTTACGCTGTGGACGCGGAAAAGCCTGGTGATGCTGAATCTGTGTGTCAGCCAACTCTCGATCAAACCGACTGGTCGAAGAAACCAAGTAACTCCACATTTCGTCATATTCACTGATGTATCATAAATGTCTAATGGTTAAAACAATGTATGTTTGTTAAATAATTAACCCTTTCTCTCTGCTAGAGACACCACCACACACAAGGTCATTTAACAAAATATTGTTGGTCAGAATTTACCTTGACATTTAAATTATTTTTGAATGTTTGAACAAGGAAAATGATACGAACATTGACTTGTTAAATAGTGTCTTTAGCTTCATTTATTGCTGTAGACTATCTTGGCAAATTCACTACTTGTCACAATATTAATGTGCACATTATTATTATTATTATTATTATTATTATTATCATTATCATTATCATTATCATTATCATATTATTACTACTATTATTATTATTATTATTATTATAATTATCGTCATTATCATTATATTATTACTACTATTATTAGTATTATTATTATTATTTACACTTACTGTTCCACAGATTGGTCACATCACTACGAGAGTCGTAACACTTTTATATGCACAGGGAGTTATGACTTTTGTAGAGTTATGATCATTCCGTGGAACCGGATCATAGATTTATTTCTTTAATGACCTGAATGATTTTGCCACCAGCATATCCCAGCATACGTCAGCCAGTGCTGGAGACCGAGTCCCTGGAAGAAAGTCCGTACTACGTGGTGAAGTGTAAGTTCGAGATGGAAAACGGAGTCCGATACACCGTGGAATGGACTGCTGGAAATGATACATTCACTGACAATGGACCGTACGACGAAGGCATTTCACTGGCGACTGCGGACAAATTCACTAACTTCAAAGTTGGAGAAACTGTAAGTACAATCTGGTATTTATTACTTTAACAATTCTACCTCTTTGATTGAGAATTGTTCTTATGATTATGCCCAACATAGATGTGTAAAGTGTTTTAGGGAGACTTTAATGGTAGCAAAAGTCCAGATTTAAAAACCTGTCCTCAGTGCTATACATCAGTGTTGACCAAAGTTATGTTTCTTGTGTCCATTCCACAGAGCAATTGTAGTGCTATGAGAGTCCTGTATGTTAAAATATAGTTTCTAGGGAGATACCATGCTCGTAGTGCTATGTCTATCTTATAATTACTGTATTGACATACATCTATCTTGGAATCCCTGTATTTACACGCCTATCTTGGAATCCCTGTATTGACATACATCTATCTTGGAATCCCTGTATTGACATGCCTATCTTGGAATCCCTGCATTGACATACATCTATCTTGGAATCCCTGTATTGACACGCCTATCTTGGAATCCCTTATTGACACGTGTCTGGCTGTCTATGGTACAGATGCAGTGTGGTGTAAAGGGCTGCTACAGATCTGACTGTGATGCGACCACCTCTCCTCTACGACACAGCAAGGAACTCAAGGCTGAAGTCAAGGTACATTATATTTACCGTTCACATTGTTGGCAATACCTGATTTATTGCCTTTCCTATGGTTTGGCATGAAATGCATTGATACCCATATTTGATACATTACTGATTATTTTGGTAAATACTTTATTGGATGAAAAACTAAAATAACATAATTTGTTACTTTGTACCAAAATGTTATGTTTTGAATTCAAAATTCATCATTAATTTTTTGTAATGTGTTTGTATTGTGATGCACAGTCATTTATGTGGTAAATGATTTCTTTTAAATTGTATTCATGTTTCAGGTGATACGGACTGTGTTGTAGGTGGTACACATGTTTCAGGTGATAACACACCATGTTCTCATGTGACACATGTGTTACACATGTTTCACTGACACACATGTTTCAGGTGATACACATGTTTCAGATGACACACATGTTTCAGGTGAAAGAGACCGAGCTGATGGTGGAAGAAGGAGGCGATGCCAAGATGGTCCACGTGACCTCCACCTTCCCGCCGGGATTCTTCTGTCACGACCTGACGTCATGGAACAACTGTCACCTGACTGTCACTGTCGGCCTCACGGAAGGCAAAGAGGTCAAGTGTCAGGATGTCAAGATCGTCCAGGCTGTGATTGGCTACGAGGAGGGCGAGGGCAATGTCAAGTGTGGCAAGGTCATCACGAACACCAACTGGATGGTCGGAGTGATGATCGCGGTGAAGGCCACGGTCGACTCTCCACTCAGAGACGGGGATCAGACCCGACAGCTCAATGTCACAGTGGTCACGTTCTCCATGGAAACCAGTCTAGGTCAAGTCATCCTCGATCCAGTCACGGTAAATTTGAATAAATGTCTTTAAAAATAACAATAATAATAATAAAAAATGTACAATAAATAAAATTAATCACAAAATATAAATAAATAAATATATAATTAATACATAGATTAATCAATAAAGCAACCAATCAATCAAACAAACAAAAATGAAACAAACAAACAAACATAAATAAATAAAAATAAATTAAATACAAATTTGAACTTGATATAATGTGATGTGATATTACCACTGTCTTATCCGCATTATTTCCATGTGTAAATAATGAAGAGTAATTCTCCTTGGTCAATATATTAATATGTTTTCGATTGAATGTGGCAAGTTAATTGATAAGGTTATTTAATTATTGTGGTTTTTTTTGTCTCGGAATATTCCAGATAAAGGTGAAGGACAATGATAGGAAGTCTGTCTGTTCGTCGCTGAATGACCCGCATATCACTACTGTGGATGGAATGTAAGTATTGGCAGAGTGTGGATAATGTACAATTTTCCAGATTGTAATATAATGTCTTGTTCTGAGGTTACGAGAAAACACGTGAAATTTTACATTAGCATATTCTGATAGGAGGGCAAGACAATGCAGGCATATCAATTTTCCGCAGATCAGCAGAAATACTCCGATTTATATGTCCAATTGTTGATTTATTTATTTGCATGTGACATGGCTTGAGGCCTGCAGCTCCCAGTTCCCGGATATGTTTTCTGCAGAAATCAGAATTATCTGTTGCCATGACTGCAATATTCCACAGTACAATTGCTAGCGCTACGAGAGTCGTAACTCCTGCATGTATGTTAGCATGGAGTTACTATAAGTAGCTGTGTACAACTCTTGTAGCCATTGTTCTGTGGAATGGGGACCAGAAATACATACCAACTTAAACAAACACACCCTCTTGTGTGTATATATAGCATTGTGCATTCCATTGATGCACATTTGATGTCTGGTATTTGTTTCAGGAAGTACAACAATTACTATGAGGGCGAGTTCACTCTGTACATCAACAAGAAGAGAGACTTCGAGGTAAATGTTTGACCAGTGACCAGTGATTGGTTTGACAAGAAGAAATTACTTGTCAGGAAAGTCGATTGAGTGATAAGGCTGTTGTTATGATCTAATGCCTACAAGGTTTGCATGCAATTATGTTTCAGTTGCATTCAGTACTATTAATTGATGTTTAGAATTACTTTCAAGATTATTTCCCTCATATCTTGTCAGTTTACACCAAAAGAACTCTGCAGTAACACGTGTTGTTGCTTTTTTCTTATTTAAAAATATTTTGTAAATTTGGGTTTTGAGCCTTCATGATTCTTTCACTTATATCACGGCTTGTCAGTTTGGGGAAGGAGGAAACATGCAACATCCATAGGGCTAAATGTTGCAGGAAACCTGCGAGAACCGGCTGGTACTGACAGACCAAGGAGTATTAATGTACTGTAGCAATACAGATAAGGCATGTGTTAAACAGACAACACATGTATCAAGCCAAATAGGTCATTTCCGAAAACATTACCAAGGTAGGTTCAAACTCGGAGTGCTCAGCTTTGAAGTCTGACACTCTACTGCCGTGCTAACACTAACCAGACACACTCTCCACTTGCCAGGTCCATGTCATGTACCAGAAATGTAACGGAGGCGCCTCCTGCAACTGCGCCGTGGCTATCAGAGCTCTGGACGACGTCTTCGTCTTCGACCGATGCAAGAGAAGGGGTGCGAAGAAAACTCCCATGAAAGTCCGAGCGTACGTCAAGGGAGAACTAACACCAGGGTTAAAGGTCATCAAATATTCTGGAGGTCGCAAGTACAAGGTGAGATGGTAGATATTGTAGTCAGAGGAAGTCTTTAAGAACTGAAGTCAGTGTTCGAAATAGAGACGGGTTATTTTCAACGAGGACTGGTAACATTTTATCCTTGCACACCTGCATGTCGTGTTACTTTTTGTTAGTTTTTCAAGATGTATATCATCGATCAATGGCCAATATGTATGAGGACAGGGTAACTTATCAGACTTACCAGTCCTCATGGCTGGCAGTGAAATTGCTGGAGTGTTATACACTGCTGAAGTAAATATGTTCAAAGTCTGTCAGTGGGAAAGAACAAGATTGTGTTATATAATTCGAAGTGATAATTCATCATGAGATTAGGATCTTCATTGGATTCCATAATTAACCTAATAATTCATATTCTCTAATAGTTCAAACACCTAAATTAATCACCCACCCACCCCCAAACTAATCAAACATTCCCACTCCAAAAATACGGATGTGACTCATTTTTTCAATTATTAATTTGACTCCATATACATTTTAGTATTGTCTTCTGTTGGAATTATAAGTGTAATTATGGTATTAAATTATAGGTGTGTTTTCCAACTGGAACGTGTGTGGAGATTCGTAATGGAGTCAGGGGATTATCCCAGTTCCTCAACGTATGGCTTCATGCATCCGCTGACGACTACAATAGCATTGCTGGTGAGTTGTCTCCCCTCTATCACTCTTCATTTTCCATCTCTAATGATTATCAATGCGATGAACATTATAACAGAATAATCTTATTGGTCGATACTCAAAAATTATGTAGCTCCCTTAGTATAGATTTTGTACATTCATCCATAATTATCATTCAAATCCTCTTTATGGAGCGAGGCATAATTTTTCGCGAAACTTTCCTTTCTGATAGGATATGCTTCCTGTACCATGGAAATGTAGTTATCATCCTTAATCTGTCAGCAGGTTTACTGCAACATTCAACACTCTGGATGTTGCGGGTTTCCTCCTGCCCATAACTGATGCCATGATATAAGTGAAATAATCTTGAAAGTGGCTATAAGCTGCAATTTTTTTAAATAATAAAAAATTACATTTTAAAAAACTAAATACATAAAAAATTGCTATATTTATGTCATCTGTATCTTGTACATCCAATATTCTAAGCTAGAAAAAAATGTTTCGTTGCATTCCCAGTGGCAATGTATATCTAGATGGGTCTGGGTAAAAGACAACATGCTCGCAGGTTTACTGCAACATTCAGCGCTACAGATGTTGCGGGTTTCATGATGCTCTAAAACTTACAAGTCATGATATAAGTGAAAGAATCTCGAAAGTGACTCTAAACCCAAATACAAACAAAACAAGTTACTGATAAAGACAAAAATACCACACCAGGCATACGTCTTATATGTACTGTGTTTGCAGGTCTCTGTGGAACTTTTGATGGCGATCGTTCCAATGATCTGTTGATGAGTACGGGCAAGCTGTCTGGTGAAAAGAATCACCAGCCGAAGAAGTTTATTCTTAGCTGGCGAAGGTGAGAGTGATGACTATAATTGATACATTGTTCTATATTTGCAAACAATTTTGTTTCCATTCACTGCTCAATGAGATTCTCTGAAACAGTACTGTAACCAGGAACCTGCTTCTCTATAATGTTCTGTCTGTACTTTGTGTCCGGAACAGTTGCAGAACATTTAGCACTAGGAAAATATTTATCATAAGTTATCTCCCCTTGTTCTTTATTCAATATCAAACTACGTTCTTGTCTCATTTAGAATTAACCGTTTTTGTTTTGTTTATTATATTAATGCAAGTTACCTTTCTGACGCGATATTGATAGGATGCACTGACTGTAGAGTGGCAATGCAGTTATCATCCTTGGTCTTG